>JAMKCH010005036.1:0-110431 GCA_023653785.1 Ophioderma brevispina
TTTAGAACCAAAAATGGTTTCTCTTAACTTTGAAACTACACAAACTTATGCACACAAAAAGGACCATAGGCCTATTTCAATCTTTAAAACTCATACAACCTTAGGCTTTTAAGACAGGTTCTAAGCTGCACTTTTTCCCAAAGAGGACATGTAACACGCATCTGAAAATGCACTGAGCAGTTATTTTCCTAGAATTAAGACTTCTCGTTTCTTATAGTTCAATCTTTCTTTCCTAAGAAAATATCTAAGCCCCTAATGCCAACATTGTTGACTCGCCAAAGTCGCATAGCCCCTTTGGGCAAAGTTACCTTTTCTTTTCATCAAAATCTGCTCTCCATGTTTGTTTCCAACCATCCAACGGGAAACTACATTCATGGCAAACCCAATGGGATTGACTTTCAGATTGGAAATCTTAATGAAGCATAATGTGAACCTGGTGTTCAGGTGTTCCTGTTTTAATGACATGTCAATTAAATTACTGCTGCAGTCGCAGGAATACGGAAATATTAAATTTACTTTAGGCAGGGTAGCAAGATTGCACTATAGGCCTTATTACTATTTCCGGAAGTGTTTTTTTTCTTCCAGTTTTTAAAATTGTAGATAAATAGCTGATAATGTTCAAAAGCGAGCTTGTTACGGATAGACCATCTTCTCTGGGATAGACCCTGGCCTCATCCCGACCCACTAAAATAAATATTTCATTTTCTTTCATTGCGTTTTAAACCAGCTTAGCGCAATGAACATTGACTGTCATTCATTGTATTAAACTTGATCCACCTGTTTCCAAAGTTCTTCTCGAAAACCAATTAGCGCTGCGAATTTCATATAAAATCGGGTGTAGTTTTGATCCAATAATCATGAATGATGAAGAGTTAGTCATCCAAATTTTATGGCAATCGAACATTACTAAAAAAATCTCGGCAATAATCTTGTTTACATAATAATAATAGATTATTTAAATTTTTGTTTGTTCTCCTTTCGTCACATGGGCTGTTTGGTTGGAGACCCGAGCTCGGTGACGTTGTAAACAAATGAACACGACGCTGAAGTGTCGGCATAGCAACCACTGGCAAATTCCATAGCGCCGCGTTTGGAGACCAACATCAGCAGCCATTTTGGATGTGGTCGGGGTAGATCGCATAAAGGAGTCCTCTGTAAAAACATGGATTTTATAAGTTAAGGTGCCGTTTTTGTGCCACATTGGTGCTATCACCAGTTTCTTTGGACTATAGAGGAAAATAACGCTGATTTCAATGGTGGATACATATTCCAGAAAGCCTAATTTACAGGCATCGCGGACGCGGTCGCTGACCGGTTTTACCGGTGAGTACCCATCCCATACAGTAGGAAATATGAATCATGCATCTCACGTTGAGCTGCCACCCATCAAAAGTCACACAATTGGTGGGTCGAAGCAGAAACCGAACGATAATGTTCCAGGGGGTGGTGTGCAAGTTCAACAACTGTTTGAACCAGATGATAACCACAACTACAAGAAGCAGATTTCGACTGTAAAAGGTCAAATTGCCAACGGTCACATCACGGGACCAGGCCCGACTGTGCAGCCATTGCCCAATGTCAATCGTAGACCATCAAGTGAACAGAGTAACGGATCCAAAAGCAACTCTGCCAAAGCAAGGTCTTTACCGATGACCCCTGAGGAGGCAATGAAAATGTATATGCACAAATTAACTTCGTATGAGCACCACGAAATTTTTAACAATCCTCAGATTTGGTTTGTTGGTCCAAATGCAAAGAAACGACAAGGAGTTATAGGAGGAGCAAATAACTGTGGATACGATGATGACCAAGGATCCTATATTCATGTACAACATGATCATATACATTTTAGGTATGAAGTGCTCAAAATTTTGGGCAAAGGTAGCTTTGGACAGGTTGTGAAAGCGTATGATCACAAAACTAATCAACACGTAGCTATCAAAATGGTACGCAACGAAAAGCGGTTCCACAGACAAGCTCAGGAGGAGATCCGTATCCTGGAACATTTGAAGAAACAGGACAAAGACAATAACCACAACATCATTCATGTTATTGAAAGTTTCAATTTCAGGAATCACATTTGTATCACCTTTGAATTGCTCAGCATGAATCTCTATGAACTGATCAAAAAGAACAAGTTCCAGGGATTTAGCCTACAACTAGTTCGCAAGTTTGCCCACTCACTACTTCAATGTTTAGATGCCTTACATCGGAATCGGATCATACATTGCGATTTGAAGCCTGAAAACATTCTGTTAAAGCAACAAGGTCGCAGTGGAATCAAGGTGATCGATTTTGGTTCAAGTTGTTATGAGCACCAAAGGATATACACCTACATCCAGAGTCGGTTTTATCGTGCACCGGAGGTGATTCTAGGAGCAAGATATGGTTTGCCGATTGATATGTGGAGCTTAGGATGTATTCTTGCAGAGTTGTTAACTGGTTATCCTCTCTTGCCGGGAGAGGATGAGGGTGATCAGCTTGCTTGTATGATAGAGTTACTAGGAATGCCACCGCAGAAATTGCTAGACGTGTCAAAGAGGGCGAAGAATTTCGTCAATACCAAGGGACATCCTCGCTACTGCACTGTTACGACGCTTCCTGACGGTACCGTTGTATTCAATGGTGGTAGATCGCGGCGCGGCAAGACGAGAGGCCCTCCCGGTAGCAAAGACATGGTGAAAGCTCTAAAGGGATGCGACGATCCGCTCTTCCTGGACTTCATGAAGAAGTGCCTGGACTGGGATCCTCAGGTTCGCCTGTCCCCAAGCCAGGCACTAAGGCATCCGTGGTTACGACGAAGGTTACCAAAGCCACCAACTTCGGATGCTTCCTCAGCCAAGCACAAGCGGGGATCGTCCGTCGGCAAGCTACCCCCAACAGGTACTAGCGGCAAAGCAAGGCAGGGTGATGGAACATCGCATCGGACTGTTCTACCTAAAATTGTCACATAACGACCATTTATAGTCTTAGGAAATGGAGTCATTCCTATGCTGCTTTGCATTTTGAAAAACAGACCCATATTACACTCATCTTATACCTGTGAATGTGTGTGTCCCAAAGTCATGTTCTGACTAAGCCAGAGCATTGTACATTTTGTAGAAAGATAAAATATGTAGCATACTTACTACATATATTTTGATTGCAGCTTTTTTAGCTTGCTGATTGTATAAATTATTTTTTATTTGTACAGTGATACTTTTTTACAGTATTGAAATTTTATCAAATGGGTGGATGTATCATGATAGTTTTGATGCAAGGATCTTAGGACACCTGTACATGATGTACATTGTCGATTTAACATGGGCAAGGTGGGTGTAATATTGGTCATCTTCCCAGACATAGCTTTAGTAGCATAAGTTAGTGGGAATGAGTTTTGAAAGTATGGTACTAAACTTCGTAACTGCCACTGCAATTGATAATCACCCTGTACTATGAACAATGTAATTTATTTGCCTTGATGTGAGTTGCCTTTTTGAAATTCACAATTCATGTTTTTAATGGTACTTTTTACTAGGGGTGCATTTTGCAGTTTTTAAATATCCAGGACTGTACAAATTAATTACCACCACGGGTTGGTGCTTTTATCAACATTTTTTAGATGGCATTCCACAGGCCATGTGTAATTTCAATTAACCCTGAATCATGGGCAAGGTGTTAACTAAAGATCAGGAAGAAGTAATGTTTGTACCATTTTCAATTTAATGAGTGCCCCAGGACATTTGTTGGTATTTTATGGTTTAACAGTCGTGTATTTTTTATCCATGTTTAATTTTTTATTTTGTACGGTACCAGTTAATTTTTGAGGCCAGGAGATAAACTGTTCAAATACTGAAAAGGGTAAATAGACAATCATAATAAGCATTTGAAATAGTACAATGTAGTTTTGACAATCTAGAAAGAAGTATCAAGTACAGTGCACTGAAAATTGTTCTCTAAAGTTAAATTTATTTTCACAACTGACAGTCTGTTCATCTGACCAGAAGTAAGGATTGATGTCATGCTAAAAGCTTTCATGGCATGCAGTGTTAAACATGTGCATCGCGGGAAGTTCCAGCTGTATCCGCGAGCGTACAAAGTCAGTGTGCACGGTACGCAAGCGAAATAGCTGTGCTTAAGTGTCGACATCACAGGCGACATCACTCCTTGCTTCAGTCTGGACGATGTATAAAAAGCATGACATGGGTACTTTTAAATTATTTGGATATGGTACAAACATTATACTGTGCAATGAACACTGGTGTAGCCCAATGTGTGCCTCACAAACATCAAGCAATCAAAGCACAATGTGCCCACATTTTTACTAGCACCAATATAGTGTGCCAATTCTTGTAAAATTGCCGTGATAATGGTGAATTAAATCATTTGTAACTTGTCTCGGTTCAGGGACTATTTTATCTGGGTCTCGGCATACAATTGTTTGAATTCCAGTTTTAGAAAAGCTTTTAAAATGCAGAATGGAAGCGGTCATTTTTTGCTTTTTTAGTGCATAAAGTTTTATATACTTGGAAGTCTGGAACTATGTAATGGTCACTTTACAAACTTGAAAGCTTTTAGTATGTACATGGACATGTAGTTGAAATTTCATAGCACAAAGCAATGTAGTGTATTCTAATAGTCGGCACACCCATGAAATTTTAGAAAAAAAAAATGAAATTATCAATCCAGATTTAGTATGTACATGTACGTAAAAAACAATTTGGGCAAGGCTCACAATTAGCAAATTTTAACAATTTTTTTGTTTTGTGTATTTTTTTTAAACACTATATTAGCTTTGTGCTAACAAATTTATACTCTACATAATACAAAGTAAAGTGAATTGTGAAGTTATCAATATAAAAAAAAACAAAAACATTACATTGCCTTGTCTTTAAAAGTTATGCAATATGGTCCGCACTCCAGTGTGTGTGTAATTTTATGATACTGTTTGTTGTTTATCACTTTGTATTATCAAACTGGTCCAATATGTAATACATGCACATGTAACTATATCCGGTGTATCAGAGTTTTGTGGTTATTAATTTACTGCTATATTGATTCCAGGCAATTCGTGTTCAAATGTAAAGAATTAAGTTACGGTCCTTGCAATTTAGGGGAAGGTTCATAAACACCAAATTTTACTCTCAGGGAGAAAAAATGGTACACTGTAGAACATCAGACTAATTGAAAGCCATATCCGCTTGTGTTTGAGCTGAACCACGGGATACAGAATATTTTTTGGTTGCTGCAAGAAAGTTGGGTGTAAAATGGAATTTGGTAGATCAAAATATTATAAATCCCAATTGATTTCAATTTGGACCAAAGGCAAAAGCCAATAAAATTAAATAAAATACACTGCTTTAATCATCAATTACCGGTATTTCAAATTTATATGTATGGAGTAGGTCTAGCTAGTAAAATGAACAGATGGATGTCTTTGGCATGACAAGGATTTCTTCAAGAAATTGACCAGTGCATGCAGAGTTCTACATTGAGTGCATTGTATTCCTTCAGTCTGTTAGTCATATGGTGGGGGTCAAGGCTTTAACTCTAACAGCAGTTCTTTGTTAGCCTTTAGTCTAAACAATTGATCTATGCCTGTGAGTGGTGACTAACCAACAGAGCATAGAAAACACCCAAATCAGTCAGCTGGTCCTTTTGTTGAGGTTTCATTCATACAGAATCAATAATGTGTGATAATAGTGTGCACTGTACAATTTGAATATTTTGTTATGATTCAACCTGTAACGAGATTGAGGCCTGATGATGTTTACTAAACACACCCAGCACTCGGTCTGCCCTCAGTACTACTACCGTATCTAAAATGTACAGTTGTTAATATATCGAATACATGCATGTCTACTTTTTTCCTTCAAAATGTTTCATGAAATATTCTTATTCAATACAGTGGGTGACAATCTGTTTAAACATAAAATATCATTTAAGAATTTTAAAATTAAAAACAAGTGTTTGCAGACAGACATACATTGTATGGTGGATGAATAACTTTTGTCTTTTTAATTATATAATCAAAATAACAAATATTTTTGGAAACAACCAGGAAGTAAGAATGAAATATTGATGGGCACTACTAGAAATTTGAGTTCAACCTTTTATTCTCAATTTAGTGTCCAATTCCCAAGATTTTAACCAGGGTGTGTACTACTTTGTTGTATAGGGTGACCCAAAATGCAATCCATGACAAATATGAAACATATTGACATTGCCATAGGTTGAATTTTTTCACCACCCTGTACATGTTACCATCACGAAAGTAAATTTTTGATAAGACTGAAGAAGTGGCCTCCATTTACAAGTTTTACACATGCATTTGTAGCAAGTGACACAATCATATATAAAAGAGAAATATTGAAAATTTTAGAAGTGCATGTGCGGTAAAATCATTTTTTTGTTTTTCCAATTGTAAACTACATGCTCGCTTAGGTTAATACCAGTTAACACCTGGGACCAAGACACATATTTTATTGTTTAATACATAAAATCCAGAGGATACTATCCTGTTTGTTCATGCATATTTATGAAAAAAGGTTTTGATATCAATAACCATTGATATTTTTTGTACAATGTATTGCATGAGAACAAACAGGGGGAAAAACAAATTTATCATTCAGTAGACATGAATTTTACTATAGTGGCTGGAATTAATTCTCGGACAGAATCGAACATACCCCCAGCGTGAAGTGCGTTAACTGGCAGGGACAACGAACATAGGAACGTGATGCGAGATTGGTCAAAGTACGCACCGAATCACTGCGTAGCACTGGCGGAGCTTACACTGGGTGTGCGTGCGGACTGTCCGAGAAATAAATCCAACAACTAAACAGTAAATTATACATTTATACTAACTGAGCCTTATTTTAATTTCATATAATTGTATGCTTGGCTTATAGCTCAACGTTTTTGCATATAGATCTGCCTTTCTCTACTTATGGAAGGCCAGTGATAAACACTCCTAGAGTAGCGAGCAGTGCAGCGTGCACACGCTTGCAGTATACTCCGTATCGTACAGTGCTTACATACAATACTTCATGTAATGTAAATTGAGCACGCCTTGTGATACTGATTGCACTGATATGTCGTACCGGGATCTATTGCATTACTCAGGAGAGCCTAGTGATGCGGAAACATCTCAAAGGGCTATCAACGTATGAAATTGCAGTATTCATGTTTACTGAATGATAAATGTGACATCACAGATAGTGGACTAGCAAAAACAAAAGGTTATCATTCAGTCTATGTGTTGTAAGTTTGTTTTGATTTTTTTAAAAGAAAATTCCCAGGTGGTTCTCTTTTCAGTAAATGCAAAGTTGTTTTTAATGCAAACTTTTCAAACTTCATTTTTTAGAACCTATACAACGTACTTTTAACATAGCATTTTTGGACAATAAGAGTGAAAAACTGATGGCAAGAAATTGTTGCAAATTCCCAGGGCATTCTAAGTGGAATTGTGGGTGTTGGTATGTACCGGTACATGTAAGGCAGAGAAAGGTTTTTGAAATTGTTGAATCACAAAATTAACAAAGACTGGTGTGTAAGAAGCAGGGCTCGATTTACAGGGCTTTACATGTACTTGCACAAATGCATGTAATTTTGGCCCTGTGCATGCAGAATTTTCCCTGTGCAGTGCATGTAAAATTTTGCATTTTTCATCCCATTTTGAGGAAAAATCAGGGTTTGTGCATGTGAATTTTATTTTCTAAATCAACCCCTGGTAAGAAGGGGTGCTTTTCTGAAAATTTCTCCAAATTGATTGTTTGATGTTGTTTGCAGCAAAATCTATTAAATCTTCCAGAAATTTGAACAAACATTGTTTCAAAATCTAGATTTTGGGTATTTTGGTATTTTCAGGTTCAGCCTTCAGAATCCATGCCATTGTGACAAGGCATGAGATCTTCAGTTCAAAAAATTAATTCATTTTTTTAGGCCCAAATTAACGTGTGTTCTTATATTATTTTTATTTCTTAGTTCTGGTATTTTTGCTGCATTTCACACATTTTTTTCCAGGTTTTCTTTTTCGCTTTCAAACTTTTTTCGAAAGTTCATCCTCAGGCCTGTAAGCTTTAAGTGACATATCCTTACTCAAACCAAAATCAAGACAGTCAGAAACCCTTTCAGTGAGAAACTTTTGCAAATGAACATTCCAAGCTAATTACAAATGCAATTTATTCTGATACACTCATGCCAACGGTGGGTTGGGTAAGAGGTGATCTCCAAAGAGCTCCCCATGTCCAATTAAAGGTGCAACGAGAGATTTCACATAATCAGGTCTCCCTAAAAAAATCAAAAGTGCTGATTTTTGCCCTGATGTAAAGCTTCCATTAAAAATAACCCCATCTGAAATGATTAAGCTGAGAAGTGTTTCTTTTGTACAAAAATTGTGAAATTTCGTATAGGAGCAAATTACGAAAGTCGGCCTGTTTGACATTGAAATATAAGCAAATCAGAATCACCTTTTTTCTCACTTATAATAACATTTCTGTAGCCAGGTACGAAATCTATAGCTATTGAGTGTCTAGTCTATATGAAATTATTATTAATTATGACACTATATATGGGTGCCTCAAAAATCTCTCATTGCACCTTTAAGGAGAGTATTCAGGGGGAGAAGCAATTAAGAACATTTGCCAAGTTGATTGAAGAGGATTTACAAATTAGGACTCTCCTCCAGTCCAGTGCACTTAGAACTGTACGGGAGCGATTTCTCTTGCTCCCTAAGATGTCTGGAAAGCAAAAATAGGGGAAGGGTGATAATTTTTTTCTCCAAATTGCCTCCTTGGTTTGATTGGACCAGATTGTGTAACAATTGGGGGAGGGGGCACCTGGAGATTTTCATCATAAATTTCTTGCCAGCAATTCTAACCTTGCTTTACAGAAAATGTTTTGTACATGTATGCTTGACATTTATTGTACCACCAGTTTTATCTAAAGCCTCCCTACATGTAGGAATTGATATCCTTTAAATTTTAACTGTGAACAAATAAATTCAAATTGTTCTATGTCAAGCCAAGCCTCAGTCCGTAAGCTTGCGAATTGTTTTTATCTTGGGCAATTAAATAAGGATCTATTCCAAAATGAGTCATTTAATATATTTAGACTTCAAAAGGATTGGTATGGTGGTACAATGTAGGCAAGTTCCTTTCTAAAAATAAATCTAGCAAAAAAAAAGTTGACCTTGTGCCATACACATGTGTAGGGTCATTGCTAACAATACTGCCTAGCCTGGTACTGATTTGGGGTACTGATAAAGTGGATGAATGTGGGTTCAACATTGTGTGTATGTGTGTAATATGCATGGTTTGCTGATGGTATCAACATTATTCAAATACTTATCTGTAAGCTTAATTTAATAGAAGGACCATCCAATACACTATTACCTCAGCCCTGAAGCAAAATTCACAAAGCTTTTATAATAACCACATAGGCCTACATGTATTATAAATAATAATATCACAAATGTACAAATTTAGATTTCATTATGGAAATGTTCAACCATTTTATAGTGCTGGTTATGTAGCGAAACTTAATACCAAAAATGATGTGGCCATCATTTTGTATACAATACAAAAAATCCCTGAGGTGGAATATGACCCCCATTCTTTTGCCACTTATATTATAAACATTTTGTCAGAGGAGATGTTCATAGACCCTGTACACACCACAAAATTACTTAATTCGATGAAGATGGGTTCAAAGCGTGTATACACACTATGCTTAAAATTATGGTACAATTGCGTACAGTATGTGTAAGCAGCTAACTAACAAAGACTGGAAATATGGCCTTGGTATGTAAACCAACAAAGTGTGCATACATTGTACACACTACAGTCTGATTAATAATTTATTGGACAGAATCGAACACATGCGAGCGTGGACTGCATGAGCCAGGAGGAACATCACACCTCGTTTCGTCATTTGCGTAATTGGTTGAAGAATGCGCCGAACCTCCGCGTAGCTTGTTGCGCTTACATGAGGTGTGCATACATGTATCTCCTGTCCAAGTAATTTTTAATCCCACTGTAGTGAATCTCAAATTGAAAGAAGCTGATTTAATTGCTTGGTTGAAAGTAAATTTAATCTCCATTGAAATAAAGGAAAGCCGTACGCACTATAATACTTGTCAGATTTTTAATCTTCGTTAGCACTTCGTCGAAATAAGAGATTTTGCTAGTGTGTACGGGATCATAGTTGTGGCAAAATCGACTATAGCTACTATATGTAGTATATTTACCCAAGGGTTGCATCATGACCTTGGCCTTCCCTAGTATTATCTCAATGTACTTTATAAAAAGATAAAAAGGTCATGTTTCATCTTATACTGAACACACTATAGTTCATACATGTGGGAGTTGCAGGTCAGAGACCCCTGCATTTAAATGAAATGTCAATCACAATGGAAGCACTTGCATTTCAGTGGGCAGGATCCACAAATCAGAGAAGCAGCTAGGGGCTGACTGGGTACCCTTGTCAATGGTATTTGTGCACTTAATTCTGTTACTATATTATAGAAGTATTACAAAAAACAATTGTCTGTAGCTCGAGTTGCAAGGCGCGCATTTATTATAGGGGCTCGTTTTGTAATCTAAAGTTTGTGGGTTTGATTCTCACTTCTGACACAAAATTTTAATCTGGTATTTTAGACTTTGCAGTTGCAATGGAAACTTGAGAGTTGGCTGGGACTGCGATTTGCATATTAAGTATGTACATGAAGAGTTACCTGGTCAGCCCCTAGCCACTTTTCAAATCGTCATGCTGAAATATGGGTAGCTGCAGGAGCCTCTTTTGATTTCTGTACATGTAAAATATGTATGCAAGTTTGTTTCTAAGGTACACAGAACTGGAAATACTGCAAATTCTGAGTTGGCCTGTGGCTGAACATGTATTAAAAAATAGCCAAATCCAAATTACCTGAAAGATTTGATGATACACTTAAAACTGACATTTTTCAGAAAAGATAAGACAATTTTAGTAAGTGTGTGTCCACATGTGCTGATTTCCACAGGTAATATGCACAACAGTTCTTCCTTCCGTATATCCATGATTCAGCATGTGCTTAAAAAACCAAAGGCAACATGATCCCCAAAGAAAAGTGACTGATAGGAGGGGAAAAGTAAAGGAAGTAGTACTGTTACATGTATATCATTCATTCTGATTATTGTACAAAGGCATTCCATAAATATTGATGTTGTTTTTCGTTGTACTCCGTCCAGTTTATTTAAGATGTTTACCTTCAAGACTGTGTTGACATAGTGCAGTTTGCGCTACATGTTTGTTGTAGCAATTAACACATTGGTACTTCCTTGCTGAACTTGTAGAATGGTGAATTGGGCCTGCAAGCAAACTTATAAAAACTTGAAAGAAGGGTGATGCAGAATAATTTATGGCATGTTTTACGATAGAGGGGTCTAAATCTTCCCGATTTTACCTAAATGTGTAATTTCAAGTATCAGATGTAATTTTGGGGCATTTTATCAGTTTTAATTGGAAAGTTCTGAGCCAAGACACACTCCAAAAGTAAATTTGGGCAGAGAAATGTAATTTTTAACCTAAAATACACCTTTTCTTGCTGCAAACGTTACATATTTTGATGGACACAATATGTCCATCAAAAGTAACATTAGCAGCAAACATGATGATTTTTTACCTACTTTTTGTGAGAGGATTTGATTCTTTGATAGATATGTTATGTATTTTACATGGAGGTCACTTATTCATATCAAGACAGTTTTCAAAACTATCCTGTTTTCAAATAAAATTTTTACAAACAAAATACTGTTTTTCAGGCAAATGTTACATTTGATGGACAAAATGGGAAAATTGTGTCCATCAAAAAAGTGTAACATTCACCTCTCAAAAAGTTTCATAACTTGAAAACTACTTATTGCAGGCAACTCAAATTTCTACCAGATTTTGCTTTTGTGAATTTCATGAGTTTAAATAGGCAAAAACAACTGATAAAGTGGCCAAACAAAAATTATACTGAAAAATGTGTTTTCTACATAAGGCCAATCTACTGGACCCCTCTCTCCTGAAACGTGGGGCCTTAGGGGCGAATGTAGTACGGACCACCCGATGGTTAAGTGTACTGCAAACACTTTATTACCTCCTAATACTAGATGAGGAAGATTAAACAATTTTTACCCAAGTACATGTACCTGTTACGAATCCGCCTGTGAATTAGAATGTACTTGTAGCAGGGTAACACACTGTTAAAACAGGTCGTGCTGTCTCGCAATTCAAGTGCATTCATGGCCCTTTGTAATTTAAGGGTAGTGATGTAACATGCAGTTCAGATTTTTGAAGCTTGTCCACCAGCTTGCCTAAAAGTTAAGATTTTTGTATCATCTGAACTGTTGACGTTTACAAACAAATGTGCCTACATGTTATGACCAAAAAAGAAGAGTTTGTCTCCTGGCTTTTAGCTCAAGAATAAAGTGTTACTAGCTACATGTATTCAGTTATTTTCTTTATTTTTATTCACACAGCTCATATCGTAACCATACGCACTATGTGATTTTTCTTTCAGCTGCTTTGCGCCCAAATTTGATTTTATTTTCTGGACCAGTATAAATTTAAAAGTCTCTTGAAAAGCTTAACAAAAAAAATTAAGCAGAAAAATGTGATTTTTACACCAACTTGTACATGTGAGCAGGAAGCCGAGATAAATCTTTTTTTCTTGGCCTAATCTTACAACTATACATGATCTGCTCTTGAAGTTTGTAATTTTGCATTTTCTGTCCGTAACCGGACAGAAATTACAACACAGTGGCCTACATGTATGATGCAGCGTGATGCAACCTTTCTGCATAACATCAAAATGTACCATCAGAAAAGCAAGAAATGGAAATTAGCTTTCCTCAGGGATAAACTAGTGAACCATAAACAAAAAGAACACATGTTAGGGTCACAAGATGTACCTTTAATGCAGGAGGTGGTAAGATCATGAAATACACTCTTAAAAGGCACTATCAGTGATTTGCCAAATCAGAAAACAAAATCATTAAAAAGTCAGATTTTTCCATGTCTGTAACTGGTATAACTACAGTGTATCCTAACATACATGTATCCTAGAAGTTATAAGACTAAAAGCAGCCTATTAAGTGACAGGAGATTTTTTTAGGATACAAATTTCTCTCAAATTTCACTGGATCGGTTGTTACCACCTACAGTTGTACGGAGAACGTTTCGAAGGTTTATTGGGCAAACAGGTTGCAAAAGAAAACCACAAACCTTGTTTTGAACTCGCCTGCTATCGTAATCGTTCCCCATAGAAAACCATGCTTTGACTTTCTGTCGTGCACGACAAAGTACTAAATCATCATCTTATTACATAAAGACAGCGTATTCGGCTTATTCACTTCAGGTGTGATCTAATACATTGGTAAGCATTCCAAATATGTAAAAAAAACGGGGTTCGAGAAAAATTGGGGGCGCTTCTTCCTTGAAATCTCATGTCTCTTTAAAGACAAAATCTGATATTTTAGACATTTCTGTCCGTACGGACATTTACTACAACACGTAATTCAATGGTGATTCATATATTCAAACACTGCTGTTTCTTCTTCTTTTTTTTTGCTATTTTTTTGGGAAAAAATATTCTACTGACCAATCCTTCACTTTTAGACTACTCCTGCAACTTTCGAATAATTTTATTCTCTTTAGTGGATCACTGATAGTGCCTTTGAGGTATTGCCTTTAGACCAAAGCTTTATCCTAATGCCTGATTATTATGGGGAAGTTCTTGTAATGTTTTTGCACGGCACACGCTTCCCCAGTGTGTTGCATCAGAGGTATGAGCAAATCTTGTGCCTATTAAAACTAGATGAATGACTTCATCCTCTGGGGACACTTACTACTGTATAAGTGGAAATTTCCACGTACAGATATTTTCGTGATTTTAACAGTTTTGCAAAATGCGCGAGAATTTAATTTCAAGGTATTGACATCAATGCAATACAAATCTATTGGAAAAAGTTATTTTCGCAAGTTTTTATTTTTGCATTTTTATGTTCACTCGCAAATTCACGAAAATAAAAACCTTGCGAAAATTTCCACTTATACAGTGTCAAGGAACTTACCAGCTTTTCAGGCAAAGTACAGTTTCAAATCAATATTATTATAAGGCCAATTGAAGGGGAAAACTTGTGTTAGGTTCACAGAAGGAAGCAAGTACCAGCATGGATTTTGAGTAAAAATATCCAATTTTGTATAAATTCTTTTTTTTTTTCTTCTTCTGAAATTGCCCAACATGCAATTACTACACAGTCGCATCAGGTGGGACCAACTTTTTGTTCAAATGGTTTTACTGTTGGTACGTAGCAAGGGGAATTCTAATACTGGTACATGGCAAGGGGAATTATTCTAATACTGGTATCCAGTATACAATGCAAGTACAATGTACCTTAATTATAACCGGTGAATTTCCAGATGATGAGACGTGAAGAATTGGTTTTTTTCATTTGAAGACAGCAGTCATGGTCGACTCACGTCACCTTCTGTGGAACGTGTTCAAATTGAATTGCTTGAACGTAATGTACAATGAGTTGGAATCCATTGGACATTGCTGAAACTACGTTCCTATTGCATCTCATGGAGCTGATTGTCCTTTATTTAAGCTTACAGCAATTTCACTCACCCCATATCGAGAGTAAAATGCTCTTCTACTTCGTATTCTACTCTTTGAAAAATACTCCAAGAGTAAAATCACTCTTCAATTTTCTTAGTGATATTCAGTTCAGATATTCAATTCACTCTTGAGAATTTTGTACCAAGAGTGAAATAATACTCTTGAGAAAAAATGTGAGTGAAATTTTTGTTGGCAGGCATACACACATAGTCTTAATGTCCAAAGGACTTAGAACCAGACTCTATATATTTAGTGTGTCATTATATTGTGGAGTTGACCTGATATACATGTAATATGCAAACTTTGATGTTACACCTGATTGAACTACCTTATGTATCGCCCTTTGTTTTTATAGCTCACTATGTACTAGTATCATGAGTGTGCTTCAAATTTGAAAATAAATTTGGACAAAATACTGAATACCCTTAAAAAAATGTGTGGAGAAACCATCTTTTTGTGTTAAATGTGAATTTACACTACTGCAACATCACAATATGGGCATTTCCACAGTAATTTTTGACTTGTGCCCTACTTTCATTTACTGTGGAAACCAAAGGTGCTCTACTTTGTACATGTACAAATTGCCCTTAATTTCAAAACCACAGATTGAATGGAGGATTATCCTTGGCCAAGTCAGTAGACATTTCATATAGAAGTCCCATGGATGCAAATGAGGTATTGCCATTCATTCTGTCAAGCGCTACTGCGCAACGTTATGCAGTGCATGACGGAATCGATTGTAATACCTATTTGAATACATCAAATTTACAGAATAAGTGCATCAACCGGTAGTATTCGTGGGTGCAGCCCGCTTAAAGCAATAACAGCACATTTTTGAAGAGCGCCTCCAATTTTCAAAATTTGATATTTTTGCACAGTTATGTTGGTATTTGTGTAGGAAACTACACCTGCGAACGAGAATGCTAAAAAATGCGTATTTATCATAAAATAAGCGATTTTGTAATTAGAATTGGGATCCCCGATTGTACCTAACGGCAGAGCTGGAAATTCTAAGTAAATTATGTCCGTCCATGATGAAATAGTGCAACCTCAAGAAAATGACCTCTAACTTGACTTGCCTGAACCAATAAAACAACTGCATTGTAATGGATGAGCGTAGACACGTACATGTCGCTATTTCCCGGCTATTTCATATTGGAAGCCATTTCCAGCAGCCGTTGAAGTATTACCTGAGATCTCTGATATTAATTATTCTAATTTTACAAAATCCCTTCGTTTGCGACACACAGACATTTTTGAGCTTAGTATACATGTAGTTTACTAGCCAGTTACCAATGCAACCATGTGAAAATCTCAGACTACTTGAAAAATTGAGGGCGCTCTTCAAAAAAAAATGTGCTATTATTGCTTTAACTATTTTTTTTTTTCAATTTTCTTGCTCAAGCCCTGAAAAATTTTACGGGGAGGGGTAAGGGTGCCCACAAACAGGTCATTATTTGCATTATTCTACATTACATATCATATCATATCTACACGGTCCCCGACGCCCTGAATCATCATTCTTCGAGATCTAAAAGGCGCCCTGTGCGTAAATAAATGCATTTTATAGATCTACAGTGCGTCTGGCGGCCTGTAGGGCGCGGGCGCCCTTTGCTCTGCAAAAAATATGGGGGGACGCCCCTATAAATCTGCCCCTGGTAAGTCTATGTACAATGTACTGAATTCTTATTGAGTGTCCATACCCTAAGCTGCATGCATGTACCCTATTCGTCCTTATTAGTGCCAACGGCGCTTAAGCCATTTAAGGGGTTTGATGTGTGATCTGTTCACGCGCAAGCTGTTTTGAGCTTTGAGCATTCATTCTTAAACAGCTGTGGAAATGTAAGCAATTTCATTGGCTGATGCCCGGGTTCAATTCGCATGATTGAACCCAGGTAGTACGCACTGCGTATTGACGTTATTTTTAGGTTGAAGCGCTCGCGTCATACCGTGTTTTGCTATGTTCGCGCGCGCCTGCCAACGTTGCGTCTCGTTGCGTAGGATCGTTGCGTTCAACGGGTTGTTCGATTGTTGTCACTGGGTGGTGGCAGTCCTTTCTTGTATTTAAGCCGTAAAGCATTGCGAAATTGGGTTAAAGATGACCGTAAATGATAGTTGTTTAAGAATGAGAATAAAGGTATGATTTTGGGAACCGGTACTCTCTTTACGACGAATTGAACCCGGCGACACCATTATTTTTGCGTGGAAGAACTCGGCCTCCGGCCTCGTTCTTCCACTTAAAATAATGGTATCGCCTTGGGTTCAATTCGTGTAAAGAGAGTACCGGTTTCCAAAATCATACCTTTATTCTCTAAATTTAGCACCCACTGTCGGTGGCAAAATGAAGACTTTGTATTTTGAGGTGCGAAAGTTCTACGCGCATACCGTGGATCTCTTTGCATTTTGTTTGCGTTTATTCGCGCGAAGAATTAAAACAAAGATAAATCGCATCAATCCTCTATGCCCGCTTTTAGGTGCGCATCCTCTACGCATGCCTTCACTGCTTTGCTGCATACCGAATGTCCGGCAAACTTTTCTTGTGGCCCAACGAGGCGCCCAAATTGTTAAAAAGACTAAAATTTGAGCATCACCGCATCTGCATACGCCCAGTTTTCTTAACCTCATATTAGTGATTCAGTGCAGAAGAGGGGACAAGCTCTTGCTAAAAATGGGGATAAATATCAAGTGGTGGATGAGACAAATTTTGGCCAAACAGGGCACTTCTTACTTCTTACAGTGAAAAAAACTCTGATACAATTTTTTTGCCCAAAGTTTAATGGGCTGTCACTCAGTACTGTATTTGGCCTTAATAGTGGGGAGTTTCCATAACCTCACCCATCTGACACCTTTTTCTGACACACTTAAGAATTCGGAAACCTTAATGGAATAAACATGCTTACTGGGCGTATGCAGATGCGGTGATGCAGTGAGAGCACTGGCCGGCTGTTCAGGATGTGACCGATATCGTGGTCTTAGAACTTATGCGGTCACATTTCTGAACACAGCTGGGCATGGGTGCTCTTACTGATTTACCGCAACTGCATCTGCATATTACGCCCTTTTTCCAAACATCGTACTTACTTAATTTCTAGACACAAGCTGAATAAGACATGAACACCAGTAAATATACATATTGTAAATTTAGCAAAAATGTTTTATTTTTTATTACACAAAAATTTGATGGATTTGTACTTCATTGGCAGACATCAGCAGATGTTAGCCTTTCAAACTTTGTGTGTCGGATGAATTTTTGGCCCCCACAACCATGTTGTGGAAGGCAGATGTGATCATGCAGATGGATGCCTTTCTAAATGATGGATGGAACGGCGGCTTATATTCGACGAAACTGGCGAAACAGGCTCAGTGCACCCATTGGATTACACGCTTTATTCAGTTATCATATATTTTATACTATGACGGAATAAAGCATGTAATTGAATGGGTGCACTGAGCCTGTTTGTTTCGTCGAATATAATAAGCCGGATGGAACAGTCATACTAAACCGATTAGTCAATGAACTACAAATATGGCATGGTGATAGAACATGATGAGGTCAAGTGTTGTATATTTTTGGACAGGTTATGAATATTAATGAGCTCATTTGCATATTTTCACATTTAAGACATGTCTCAAATATGACAGGTGGGCACTTATTGAATGACTGCTTTAATTGTCTTGATTAGGAAAAATCTCCATTTTAAGTCCTCGCTGTGATTAGAGAATTAGGCATAACAACAGGAAAGCATTTTAAATCAAGACCCAAACCAAGATATCTGTCTGCCCAAAATCAAATCAATAACATTACAAAGGATTTCTTATAAGCTGCATACAATACTGCCTATGAGTGCATCCATGCAAAGTTAATCTCTTTGACAATCTTAGTTGCATCCAAGATAAATGGTTGGTGCAATCATCTTGATTTCAATTGGATTGACTTGTGTGTCTGGATTTGGTCTTGCATTCAATTGAAATGTTTTCTTAAGGGTCTTGAATTCATGGATGCAACAAAGTTAATTCCTCATTGTGTTTTTCCAATTCAAGACATTTTTAGCTTATAGTGTAATCACTTTGTATGCAAGGCTGCACAGCTTGCATGCCTCCGTTCATCTGGCATGATAGTCAGGGCATACATTATATCTGCCATTCCCTACCATTGCTTTAGATTTAATTATTTAGTAGGATCACCTCCTTCAAGAATTTATTTAGTACATGTACTTGTAGCAAAATTGAACCTTGCAATGTACATTACACATGTGTTTGATTGCTTTACTGTCTGCTGTTGTAGCAGCAAGAAATGGGTTGGTGCATGCTAAATGATTTTTTTAGAAGATTGTTATGCACGTGATCAGACCACGTTTTAATACATGTGTAGGTCAAATCCGCATCCCCCATGTGTTATGCTGCGTGTGTGGTTTCAATTTTTTTTCACAAGGGAAAACGGTCTTTATCACGAAGAATGCCAAAATATGCAATTTGAAAGAGCAGCGGTGTCAACATGCATGACCACATCAAAACTATATGCTGCTGACTGTACAATGTAGATACATTTAAAAGAAAATAAAAACAATTAGTAATGGAAAGAAATAATGTATGTAAAAAACTAAACATTTAGAAAGAAATCATGAACTTAAACAATTTTTCATGCTTTGTTTTCGGCCTCATGTAGAAGCATATCACCCAAAACATCAATTAACATGTTGAGTTCAAAAGGGGGACTTTCTCCCCCAAGTTTCCCCTCCCCCAAAGGGAGGGGAGGGGTAATTTGGCAAAGCGGACCTTTTTTAACCAAAATTTTAACTTAAAATTTTTGTCCAAGGTAACTGTTCAATACAGAGCGTATCAATAAAAACGCAACAAAACTTCTCCCCAATTTTTGTGGTAGTTGTGTAAAACATCAAAATAATTAATGCCATCTTAAAGCCACATATCTCCTCTTTCCAACGATAGGTAATTTGTTCATGTGCGGTCATGGGTAACCGAGTAATCATTGTTTTTGCACAATGGGACAAAGTGAGCTTGGGACCAAGTTTCAAGTAATGCTATACTCGATTCATCTGATATGTGAACCCGTACCATTTTTGTGGAGGTGACAAATTCAATGAGGTGCAGGGACTTTTGTTAATCATGTTATTGTGAGGAATGTTAAGGCCTGAAATACACTATAGTGCGTTTCCATACATGAATGAAATTGTATTCAGTGGCAGCTGAGTGAGTTAAATGACCGGAGTGTCCTCCAAGATAATCCGGTGTGGCATTTGAATTCTTTCATTTTCCCTCTCCGACTTAATTGAATAGGTCCAAAACTCCAGGGGGACAAACGTATCAACGCGAATCAAGTATAACACAAATCCTATTCAATTTTCCCTCTCTTCTCACTTCAGTCATGCAAGTGTATGTGGTGATTTAATTCATATTGATTTAGACACTCAATAGATTCCCTACCCTATTTGGCTACAGAATAACTTAAAATGAAAACAAAAGGTGATTTGTATATGCTTATATTAGGCAGTTCAGTTACCTATTACGTAATCGGTGACCAATCTCCTGCACTGAACGTGTGTGTGAGTGGTGCGTAGAGAACAAACACATTCTACAGAAATCATCAATTTAATTCAAAATAATGCTAATCCCAATGTCATTCCCACTCAAATATGTTGTTGCAGCATATCTTCCCTCTAACATTCTAAAACGGAATCGAAAAATAAGATGTAGGTTGGTAGCTATCGCGTGAGATACCTTGATAAGTCATCTCACAAAATGAGCAAGTTTTCAAGCACCTTCAACGCCCCATTGGAAATGCATGGTAAACATAGACCACGCCGCTTGGCACCATTTTTGATGAGTTTAACATTTAAGTTGACTAACGGTGACTGACGAAATGTGTAAATCGGAGTGTTGCGACTGGTTACAGGCCTTCAGAGTGTGAGTTTTTGGAAAGTTCTGATGACAGCTACACTGTTGTTTGTTGATTGTGATAAATCTCACGATTTTTTTCTCACACAACGAAAATATTTCCAGAAATCACCAGATTTGATAGATTACATATTGATCAAAGATTTATGTATTTTTTTACAAAGCAATTTGTCACTAACAGCGCTCCAAAAGAAGACTATATGAGTAGGCGTAAGTGCCAAGAAACCAGCTTGCAATGCCAAACTTGGATTGAGACTACGGGCTACCATGACCTCCCCTGCACCCCCCCTTGGGATTTTTGGAGACAACCTGTTGGGGTGAAGCCTATACCATAAGCCCAATTGATTCAGGTTGTCGGCAAAAATCCCCACCCTGTGTTAAACGGTGAGGGCGCTTTTTCAAAATGGATGCCAAAATAAACCCACCCCCCCCTTCGTGAGAGAAGTGCCAAACATGCCTAGCCCACACAGAAACATCCAGCAATTGATTTTGGTACCAATAGATAGCGTAGGTCCTCCTCTTCCATTGATACCAAAATGAGTACCTAGCATGCCTAGCATTACGTCCCAATGAGTCCAAAAAATTCCATGTTGCACAATTGTCAATTTCCATAGACACACTAGGGGAAAATTCAATTTTTCGCAAAATGTTAGGAATATCCCATTTTCATGCAGTTTTTGGCTCTACTTTGATTGGAAAATGACTAGTTTTTATAATTGAGAGCATTTAGGTGCTATAATAAGTTTTTTGAGGGCGCTAAAATTGCGAAATATCAATTATTCCCACCCCTAAATTCAGCCATGGTTTTTTCATACTTTCCTCAACATATGACGTCAATAGTGACGATGTTGGCACTTATTTTGATTCCAATGGAAAAGAAGAAACTCTAAGCTACCCTGTGGGTACCAAATTTACAGGATTGGATGTTTCAGAAACAAAAATCACGGGGGGGGGGAGGTCGGAAGTTTGTTACAAAAATGGCTCATGTAGAACGAGGGTTAAGTCAAAACTTGACAAGTATGATGCCTTCCTAAGCCTTGGAGGATCTGACTGATTTGCCAGAGCACTCGTATGAGATTTGTTGAGGATGCACTTCCAGAGACCCAATTACCAAGCCCCTGATTTGATACCAGGCAGATGTGGCAGAGTCAGAAATTCCTCTACCAGATGATCTGGTTGGTAGTTAAATGATGGCGGGTGCCCTAGATACAAGTGGCCATCATGAGAGTTAATGCCACAAGAGGTTTGTCTGACATAATAGTAGAGGAAAAATAGTCGGATACAGAAGAAGACCATTAAGACTGACTCAAGAAGAGGATGAGAAAAAGAGATCAATTTCTGAATCAAAGGAGCTGCCATTTAAGCTCGATACCAAGGAAACAGCATTGCTTAAAAGATCCCAAATGAACATTACCAATGAGTATTAAAATTGGAAATTCTTCTTATTCGTATCCAACACAGTGGTTTGTCAAATGTTAGCTAGCCAGAGTCATGGGTTAACAATTCCTGGCTGCTTCACTGAATTCTTTGCATTGTTGCTCCCACATTGGGCAGACCAACAAATGCTCCAGTGTCCTGATCCGCTTCCAGGTAGATCGGGCCGATTCTGGATCTCAATCAGCTGAGCACCGCCACTCAGCCAACGAGAAGCCAGGCCAGGCGGAAGACGCTCACCAGGTCAATGCCAATAATGCCACTTGGTTGACAGCAAGTCCCCTTTCTTTCCACAATGCCAACCTGCCCCAAACGCCTTAGAGACTATTTCAAAGGACCGGACTTGCCTAAGAACTACCCGTACTTAGGGTGGTCAGCAGCCTGCCTCTGTCCAAACACAGGCCCGCTCTAACCAGATACTGGCAAGCATGCTCAATGCATGCTACGCTGCTGCAGGTATAGTTGTCCGCTGGAGCTGGACGAAGACACCCGCAACAACCGGCAGGAGGCTCCAACGACGGGTCCAGCTTCTGGACTGACCCCTCCCATACAGGCAACATACTCCACAGATGAGCAGCACAGGGCAAGCTCCGTCGATCCACGCAGTCGGGCATACAAGGGTAATGGGGAAAGCCCCTTGTGGGGTTAAGGGGCAGAGACCCCGGAAACTCTTGGGTTTTAACATGTTCGAGTGCTTCATAGAGGGGTTTGTCCCTTTCTTTAAGCAGATAACAAGCGTAACGTTTGCGGGGGGTCCAGGATGCGTAGCCCCCAGAAACTCTTGGGTTTTTAGCATGTTTCCGTGCATCCGGAGAGCTCTCGGTTTATCTCGCAATCATGAAGCAGATGAACTAAACTCCCCTGGCGGGGTCCAGGTTTTGGAGCCCTGTTTAAAGTGCTTCTTGAGTTAAATACATGTTTGAGTGCTTCAGAAGAGAATCTCAGTTATCTCATTATCTTGAAGCAGATGAACTATACTGCCCCTGGCGGTTGGTCAAGGTGACGCAGCCCCGGAACCTCTCAGTTTTAGTGATGTTTTGAGTGCTTCGAGAGATCTCAGTTATCTTCACTATCTTGAAGCAGATGAACTAAACTGCCTGGACAATAACTACAAAACACACAACGGTATTTTGTTTTCTTTAGTTTTCCGAAACTTCAGCGCCCCCTGAGGTGGCGTCCGGGGATGTGTCCCCTCCCCTTGCCCCCCCTATCTCTCCACTGCAGTTCCGATGTGGGACTTAGAGTGCACGTCCCAGGTGACTCCTAAGAACCATGACTATCCCAGTGGCTCCATGGGCGCTTCCGCCAGGTCACTCAAAGGTGACGGCTTGGCACGGCCGCGCAGACGGACAGCATACACCTGTGCCACCCTGATGGGACTTGCGCGCTGATGGTTCTTCCTCACAATTAAGGGCGAGCCCCTCTAAAGACCCTTTGAGCTCTTGACATCTGCATCCGTGCGCCAATTCCAGATGAATCCAACAAAAACGACAGCTCCCGCCCTCTCAGGCCGGTCGTCGAAACAGATGCCGAACAGGAGAGGCATGAGCACGCTTCCCCGGTGGCATTCCCATCCTGAGCCCCGCATGAAAAACCACAACCCAGCACCTGTGTGTTGAGTACGTTTAGTAATTTCCTTAACAACAAAAACTTGTTTTGTGTGCATCGCTAGCGTACACTCCTTGGCCTGAATCTCTCGCAAGCAGTAATAAGAAGCTCACTTGGTAACCATCCGTCAACCATCAAGATACCTCAAGAAAACCATGTTATGTGGTTTCAAGTGATCAGGTGATTCATGAGGCTGTGGTTGTGGTCTATTGTATAGTAGAGTCAATGACCATTTTTTACTAACAGCGCCCTCTATATACACTTGAAAGGCTACTTCTTCCATTTTTTTAAGTGTTACTTTACCTCAAACTAAGCCAAATGTGCATGACACGGATTAATTAGGTGACACCGGCATTTTTTGCCTTTAAAGAGGTATTAATTGTGTAAATACACGGTGTTTCATTGTTTTGGCGGCCATTTTGAAATATGAGGCCCTCTAGAGGCAGATTAAGCATGCAAAAGTTTTTCAACTATTCCTTGGGTGTTTTTGGTGCGACTAAGTATTCACATATTTCATGACTTTGGATCAAAATTAATGATATAATGTCAACAAGTGGCATAAGTGATTATTGGGCCGCATTTTGAAAAACGCCACTCACTCTTTAACCCAGGAATGGGATTTTTGCAGACAACTGAATGTTGATAGCATAGTATAAGGTTTCAAAAATAGTGTCCCCAAAAACCCGGGGGTGCAGGTTTCGGTTATGGGTTTCATGACCTATGATGCTTGAAATGGCAACCCTATTGCGGCATGTGGCGCCACGTGCACGCGCTGTTGTGATGTAAAGATCGCAATATATTTTGTATCTCAGTGAAATATGAAGTAAGTAATACAATGCCGTAAATCAGTCCGGATTGTGCCGGTATTGTGGGGAAGAAAGGCCTCTTTCGTAGCGAGGTATATAGTCTTCGATGTAGGATTGAAAGCATTTCGTTAAAACCAAATGCTTTCCAATTATAAATTTGCTAAATTTACACTTGTTTGATAGACCTTCTGTTCTGCCCTTATATCAGGTTCCTCCAATTGCTTCTTGAAGGAATGCTTATTAAATTACCTTAGGGTACGGGGCATGCATTATTACACCAGGGAAAGGTCGCATTCCCTCCTCGTTCCGGTTAAAAAAAATGAAAAGTTGAAAGCTCATTGTTTTTCCTCCTCGCTTCTTAATGAAAAAATTTCATTTTGCACTCTCTCGCTTACAAATTTCTTCGCATTCCCCTCATTCCCTCCATTCCCCCTGCGGCATATGACCCTGCCTTAGTTAATTTTCACGGATGGGGGGGGCATTGGGGTCACCCAACATGAATTCAAGGGGTGTAAAGGCTAGCGATTCAAAACCAGAGGGCATTCGGTTCCCCTTTTGAAAATAGAGGTTCATTGGGTGAGATACCAGCCCAAATCCCATAAATAGTGTTATTTGGCCAAAAATATGCTAAATGGATAAAAAAAAAGTCGAAATTTTCAAAAATAGGGTTATATGGTGGTGTCAATTTTCAAAATTCTCCAAAAAATAGGGGCCTTGGGTGAGAGTGGCGCAAACCTTTTAAAATATGGCAATCTTGTGGGGGACCTGATGTGAAAATGGGGGCGTCTAAACATCCCTTAATATACATTTGTGCGCATTTGATAAAAATATGAAATTAGGTCATGAATGAAATTTTCAACTCATTATGTACCAAAAGTTGTGGTTGTACAGGTTGGAAGAAGAACACATGAAAATTACAGAGTGATGCTTGTAAACTTCCTACAAAATGCAAATTTAATAAAAGCTTAAATATGCTCATTTTTTTGCAACAATATGCAAATTAAGGCCATGTAAACATTTCATACAACTCCACTCTCTTCCCGTTTTTGTGTTGGTACAGGTTGAAGGGGAAACCATAAAAATTTGAGACTGATAGCTTGTAAACTTCTCACAAAATGCAAGAAAATAACAAAACTCTTAAATTTTGCACATTTTTGGTTAAAATAATTATGTTTATTAGGCCAATTTTACAGCATTAATTAGGCTCATTTGGTTCATAATTATGTTTGTTTATGCTCATAGAAAAATTCCTGAAATTTTCAGATTGTTTGCATTGCGATTTTAAAAATATGCAAATTTTGCTCATTTTTGGTCAAAATATGCTAATTAGGGTAAAGTAAGGCTATCGAATAGACTCTGTTGCTGCAAAATTCTGTATATGAGTGTATTAAGAGAAAATCCAGCAAGTTGCAGAATGATAGTGTGTAAGTTTTTCTTAAAGTACATCTATATTAAGAAATGGTTATTTTCCTTTTCATTGAAAAACGCAAAATTTAAACATTTTTCCTCAAAAATTATTCAAATTAGTTGGTAAATGGAGAGATAAATACTTGTATTGTTATGTAATCTGTACGTACATATATCTGAAACATATCCTAAAAAAATCAAGTGTATCCCTTTTATCGTTTAGATTCTGTACATATTTTTTGTGTTGAAGAGGACACTACCATGGTGCCATGGCAAAATAAAGAAAATAAAAGACTTGACCTTTGACACTTTTAATGACTGTTATGTACGAGTACAAAAATTTGAATAAGTTTGCAACGGAATGTCCGATTTCAAAAATTCAAAGTGTTCTGAGTTGCTGAAGAGTCTCTCTTTCACATACAATACATTTTAAACCCACGGATGCAGACACTTATTTTCACCTGAACTGCCTACTTATATTTCAATAGAAAACATAGGCTGAATTTCCTTGCTCCTATAGGAAATTAGAAAATTTCACCAATTTTTGTACCAAAGAAAAAGCTTTTAGACAACATGATTCCTTTGAGGCATGATTAGGTGCCTTTAACCTGCAAGTAATACAGAGGCTGTTATTAACACAGCAGTTTGTCCTATTTATAGACATGCGACAAACTGCATGGGACTTGCACAATAAATATTGCATAAATATCAGGCTGCTGAAATTTACACATTTGTTTCCGGTATTTGTTAGTATCCCAATTATACAATTAGTTTTCATGACCAGTGCTGAGGATGGGACAATTCAGTGTGTTTCCAGGCCCGTACGAGGGGTGTGGTTGCACCCCCCAAATTCCACAAAAGGGGCAAAAGGTCCAATTTTGCTTAATTTGTTGATAAAAAGGTCCCGCACCCCAAATAAATCCTGCGTATGGCCCTAACCTCATCCCCAGAACCCCAGATTTTATCAGTAGTGGTCAAATTTTTTGTATCTGTAGAAAGGTACTATTTTTTTAATTTCCTGTGAAAACTTAGATCTAAAGGATGTTTGGTTTGGATGCTATGAGCAAAAATCCGAGGGGGGGTTCTTAGTGGAAAAGGGGGTACGGGCACCAGCGTGTCCAGACCTTGGTTTTTGAGGAGGAACCCTGGGGGCGGAAGAACCTCTAATAGCTGAAAATAGACTGATTTGCATGTTTTGGCACGAACCCCCAGGGGGCGCTAGCCCCTAGAGCACCCCCAAGATACACCACTGACAGGGATGTGTGGCTGAGTAGGGTATCATTTTCAGTCTTTTTGGTATATTGATGGGTCACCTTTTTTTGAAAATTTGGTATAAATAACTAAGTATATTTTCCAGTGGTCAATCAGGTAGGAAAAAGGCAAGCAAACCAAAGTGTGAAAATAGTGTTGTCAGAATGGCTCAAAATACATTTTAACAGTTAGTTTTCTCTGAGCTTCTGGGGCTTCACCCAAAATCTCTCCCAAAGCATATTTTGCACCAAGACCGGCCTCCAGAGTCATGTTATTGTGTGCGCCTTTTCAAAATCCTCACCTGATATATAGGAACTATTTATAACTCTCAGCATGTCAATAAATACTGTAAAGTGGATGTCAAGATGCAATTAGCACAAGTATATAGAAAGGTAGCTAAATTAATGTCACAGGTATAGAGACGGGTGGTTCAATAACTTTAGGTATAATGATGGGTAGCAAATCTGTTTCATTTTTGGGGTAGTGTTTCATACCCCCCCCCACCCCAACCGCACATCTACAGTACCAATGTATGGGGAATGGGGATTACAAAATCACATTTTTAGCACTCGCTTCAAAACGGGTTGAAATATCAACGCGAAACCTTACCAATGGGGTTTTGGGGTGTGAAGACCATTCTATCAAGATAAACTTGATATAATTAGAGGGGGATGACCCGATTTTAAGTATATAAAGTTTTCATCTTGATAGAATGGCCTTGACCACAAAACTCCAGACGTGAATGGGATGTGATCAAGTAGTAATATTTCAGCCCAAGACTTAGATGTTCAAAACCTCTCTTTTTTCCCAACATAAACAATTCATACTTTTACACCAGACTTTCCCAGCAATAAGATAGCTAATTTGTGTTGGCAGTTGCCTTCGGTGTGTGAATTTGGTCTCTATGTGCCAGGTTGGTGATTAACAACAATTTGGGCACAAATACAGATGTGCGAGTCTTAGCAGCTATAGATACCTATGTAGGTTGCTACATAAATAGGGCAGTCAGTCTACTGAGGCTTACTTGTAGGCACATTAACTAAATTGTGTGTCTCATAACAGCTTTTCTTAAAGGGGTTAAGTAAGCGAGTTGATGATTTGAAACATCGAAAAAAATCATCAAAATTAATATTTATATTTTGTTACTGGCATGGCTATGCGAACATAACTGCAAGTGATTGGCTTGAAATCCATGTATTAAAGATGAGGTGGTACTTTTACGGATCTTGTAATTTCTATACGTGCATATCAAAATTCTGACTTGAGAATTTAAAAAAAAAGCCTTTCCGTGTGAATATCCCAGATTTAGAAGCGTAATATTGGCACCATTGTCTGTACAGTTTGATCTCAAATGTAAACATTTGCTCTGCTATATTGTGTAAACCACAATCAATTGTTTAGTGTGGATTTTGAGCAGTGGCGGCCCCAGACCTCTTTTTCTGAGGGGGGGGCAAAGGGGGGGGGGACAAAGTGAAATCTTGGGGGGCAAAAAGTGGAAATTCTGGGGGGGGAAAATATGAAAAATTGGAAATTTTGCACCAATTTTGCCCAAAATCGCTGTATTTTTTGCCCCAAAATCACTGAATTTGGCCCCAAATCCTTCATTTTTCTTCGACAGGGGGGGGGGCAAACGGGGGGGGCACAAAAAAATGTGGGGGGGGGGGCAAAATGCCCCACATGCCCCCCCCCCTGCGCCGCCACTTTTTTGATGACAATCAAACCGATATGTCTAATTGCGGGAGTTGGTATGACAAACTGTGTGGTTGTTGTGTTCTACATGAAAGGAAGAATCAGGGATTTTGAAATAAATTAAACATAGTCAACTAGAACTAAAGATAGTGCAGTCACCTAGATGGCTCAATTCCAAAGTTTTGGATGAAACTGATGGTTTCATTTTGATGTATTAAACATTTACGGTGTAGTATAGCAGTACCATAGTATACTGCAGTGGGTCGGTGCCAGACCTCTTTTCTGGGGGGGGGAAATGTGGGGGGAAAAGTGACATTTTTTGGGGAAACGTGAAAATTATGGGGGCAAGTATCAAATATTGTGGACATTTTAAACAAATTTTGGCCAAATCGCTGATTTTCCCCAAAATTTGGTGACTTGGCCCAAATCACCGATTTTGCCAAAAATCACTATTTTGTTCGTCCTTTTATGTTTCGCCCCCGTCCCCCTCACAGTGAGTAGTATCATGGTCAGTTTTGTGGCCTATAGAATTGAGATTTTTGTTTGCCTTGATAGGATGCATTTGCTTCCGCATTCACCAAAATGATTGCATCTAGTATTTCAGTCTACTGAGGCTTACTTGTAGGGCACATTAACTAATTGTGGGTCTCAAACAGCTTAAAGGGGGTAAGTAGCGATGATGATATGAAACATCGAAAAAAATCATCAAAATTCATATTTATATTTTTGTTACTGGCATGGATATGCGAACAAGAACCTGAAAGTGATTGGCGAAATCCATGTATAAAGATGAGGTGGTACTTTATTGTTTGTAATTCTTACGGTGCATATCAAAATTCTGAATTGAGATTTAAAAAAGCCTTTCCGTGTGAATATCCCAGAATTTAGAAGGTAAATTGTGCACCATGTCCTGTGCGTTTGATTCAAATGTAAACATTGCTCTTTCTATATGGTGTAAACCACAATCAATTGTTTAGTGTGGATTTTGAGCAGTGGCGGCGCCCGACCTCCTTTTCTGAGGGGGCAAGGGGGGGGGGCAAAAGTGAAAGCTTGGGGGGGCAAAAGTGAAATCTGGGGGGGCAAAATATGAAAAACAACAAAATTGGAAATTTTTCACCAATTTTGGCCCAAAATCGCTGTTTTTTGCCCCAAATCACTGAATTTTGTTTTGCCCCAAATCCTTATTTTTGCTTCGACCCAGGGGGGGGCAAACTGGGGGGGGCAAAGAAGAAAAAATGTGGGGGGGGGGCAAATGCACCAATGCCCCCCCTGGCGCCGCACTGATTTTGAGACATCATCGATATGTCTATTTGCGGGGATTGGTATGACAACGTGGGTTGGTTTGTTCCTACATGAAAGGCCGAATCAGAGATGTTGAAATATAATTAAAAATAGTCAACTAGAATAAAGATAGTCAGTCACCTAGATGGCTCACTTCAAAGTTTGGAGAAAACTGATTTTTCATTTGGAGTAGTAAACATTACGTTGTAGTATAGCGTACCATAGTATACTTGTCAGTGGCGGCGCCAGACCTCTTTTTGGGGGGGGGGGAAGGGGGGGAAAAGGACATTTTTGGGGAAAAGTGAAATTTGGGGGGCAAAGTATCAAATATTTGGAATTTTAAACCAATGTTGGCCCAAAATCGCTGATTTTCCCCAAAATTTGGTGACTTTGGCCCCAAATCACCGATTGGCAACAAATCATAATTTTTTCGGGTCCATTTTTCTTTTCGCCCCTTCCCCCTCACAGTGATTAGTATCATGAGTCAGTTGTGGCCTATAGAATGAGGGATTTTGTTTGCTATAGGATGCATTGCTTCTCGGCATTAACAAAATGATTGTCATTATTTCAGCGTCTACTGAGGCTTACTTGTAGGGCCATAACTAAGTGTGTGTATCAAACAGATTAAGGGGTTAAGTAGCGATTTTTTGCTATTGGAAACTCGAAAAAAATCATCAAAATCATATTTTATATTTTTGGTTTACTGCAGGGATATGCGAACAGAACCGGCCAAGTGATTGGCTTGAAATCCAGTATTAAGATGAGTGGTACTTTTATGATTCTGTATTTCTATACGTACATATCAAAATTCTGACTTGAGACTTAAAAAAAGCCTTTTCGTGTGAATATCCCAGATTTAGAAGCGTAAATTGTGCCCATGTCCTGTGCAGGTTTGATCTCAATGTAAACATTGCTTTCTATATGGTGTAAACCACAATCAATTGTTTAGTTGGATTGAAGAGTGGACGGAGCCCGAACTCTTTTTCTGAGGGGGCACAACCAAAAGGGGGGGGGGCCAAAGTGAAGTGAACTCTTGGGGGGGCAATAAAAGTGAAATTGCGGGGGGCAAAAAATATGAAAAAATTGGAAATTTGTCACCAATTTTGGCCCAAAAAATCGACTCTGATTTGACCCAAATCACTGAATTTGCCCCAACTCCTTAATTTTTCGTCGGAAACAGGGGGGGGGCAAAACTGGGGGGGGCAAGAAAAAAATGTGGGGGGGCAAATGCCCCCATGTTTGCCCCCCCCCTGGCGCCGCCACTGATTTTGAGACATCACGATATGTCTATTTGCGGGAGGTGGTATGACAACTGTGTGTTGTTTTGTTCCTAAATGAAGGCCGACTCAGAGCTTTTGAAAATAATTAAAAAATAGTCAACTAGAACTAAAGACTAGTCAGTCACCTAGATGGACTCAATTCCAAAGTTTTGGATGAAACTGATTTTTCATTTTGATGTAGTAAACATTTACGTGTAGTATAGCGGTACCATAGGATACTGTCAGTGGCGGCGCCGCTCTTTTCGGGGGGGGGGGAGAATGGGGGAAAAGTGACATTTTTGGAAAGTAAAAGTCTGGGGGGCAAAGATCAAAAGATTTGGAAATTTAACCAATTTGGCCCAAAATCGCGGTTTCCCCAAAATTGGTGATTTTGGCCCAATACCGAATTTGCCAAAAATTACAATTTTTTTCGTCCATTTTTCTGTTTCGCCCACTTCCCCACCCCCCACCCCACTTAACAGTGATTAGTATCATGGTCAGTTGTGGCCTATAGAATAGATTTTTGTTTGCCTTATAGGATGCATTTGTTCTCGCATCACCCAAAAATGATTGCCATCATTATTGGATGAACTAACAAAAAAAGTACATCTGATAGACCTGTCACATCAATGCAATGAAGGCACAGATAAACAGAAAACTTAGGCATTGCTTGACAAAATAAGCTAAAGTCCTCGCACCTACTGTACCCCCATAAAAATTGAGATTTCTGTGTCAGAATAAGGTCATTATTTTATTCAAGTGAAATTCTAAGCCTGGAAATGTTTCTTTGTGATGTTTATAAACAAACATGTCCTCAAATGTGGTTGACCCAACTAGCCTCACACACATTGTCCAGCCACATTTAAAAATACCCAAACAGCTGCTGAAAAACTTATGCCTTGATTGACAAAGTCAAGATAAAGTCCTCGCCCCTACTTCCCCCATAAAAAATTGAGATTTCGGTCAGAATAAGGTCATCTATTTTTCATTTCAAGTGAAAATCTAAGCCCTGGAAATGTTTCTTTGTGATGTGTATAAACAAAAAAATGTCTAAAGAAATGTGTTGACACCCAATAATCACACACATGTACTCAACTACATGAAAAATACTCAAACAGCTGGGCTGATTTAATTCAAAAGTTGTAATCAGCTGTTTTGGTGATATGACTTCTATACTTGGGGTGAAACATTAAAAACCATGATCAGATAACAGTGACCCACCTTTAAGGGACCCAACCAAAGAGATTTTTGAGAACCCAAATATTGTGTTTATAATAGTAATTTTCATATAGAATAGACACCAATAGATTCTTACCTTTATTGGCTACAGAAATGCTTAAAAGAGAGAAAAAGTTGATTTGATTTGTTATTTTCAATATAAAAACAGGCTGAAATTTCAATTGCTCATATACGAAATTAGACATTTCAAACTTGTTGTCCAAAGAAACATTTCTCAGACTTAATCCTTTCAGATGGGGTTTTTTGATAAAAAGCTTTAAATCAGGGCAGAAATCAATACTTTCAATTTTAGGGACACCTGATATGTGAAATCTCTCATTGACCTTTAAGGGCACCATGTCCTGTGCGTTTGATTCAAATGTAAACATTGCTCTTTCTATATGGTGTAAACCACAATCAATTGTTTAGTGTGGATTTTGAGCAGTGGCGGCGCCCGACCTCCTTTTCTGAGGGGGCAAGGGGGGGGGGCAAAAGTGAAAGCTTGGGGGGGCAAAAGTGAAATCTGGGGGGGCAAAATATGAAAAACAACAAAATTGGAAATTTTTCACCAATTTTGGCCCAAAATCGCTGTTTTTTGCCCCAAATCACTGAATTTTGTTTTGCCCCAAATCCTTATTTTTGCTTCGACCCAGGGGGGGGCAAACTGGGGGGGGCAAAGAAGAAAAAATGTGGGGGGGGGGCAAATGCACCAATGCCCCCCCTGGCGCCGCACTGATTTGAGACATCATCGATATGTCTATTTGCGGGGATTGGTATGACAACGTGGGTTGGTTTGTTCCTACATGAAAGGCCGAATCAGAGATGTTGAAATATAATTAAAAATAGTCAACTAGAATAAAGATAGTCAGTCACCTAGATGGCTCACTTCAAAGTTTGGAGAAAACTGATTTTTCATTTGGAGTAGTAAACATTACGTTGTAGTATAGCGTACCATAGTATACTTGTCAGTGGCGGCGCCAGACCTCTTTTTGGGGGGGGGGGAAGGGGGGGAAAAGGACATTTTTGGGGAAAAGTGAAATTTGGGGGGCAAAGTATCAAATATTTGGAATTTTAAACCAATGTTGGCCCAAAATCGCTGATTTCCCCAAAATTTGGTGACTTTGGCCCCAAATCACCGATTGGCAACAAATCATAATTTTTTCGGGTCCATTTTTCTTTTCGCCCCTTCCCCCTCACAGTGATTAGTATCATGAGTCAGTTGTGGCCTATTAGAATGAGATTTTGTTTGCCTTATAGGGATGCATTTGCTTCTCGCATTCACCTCAGAAATGATTGCATCATTATTAGGATGAAACTAACAAAGGTACATCTGATAGACCGGTCACTCAAGCAATGAAGGCACAGATAACAGAAAACTTATGCCTGATGACAAAGTCAGTAAAGTACTCGCCCCATACTTTACCCCCATAAAAAATGAGAGTCTGTGTCAGAATAAAAGGTCAATATATTTGTGTTCCATTTCAAGGTGAAATCTAAGGCCTGGAATAATGTTTCTTTGTGATGTTTATAAACAAACATGTCCTCAAATGTGTTGACCCCTAGCTCACACACATGTCCAAGCCTACATTAAAATACAAACCCGCTGGGCTGAAAACTTATGCCTTGATTGACAAAGTCAGCTAAAGTCCTCGCCCCTACTTAACCCCATAAAATTGAGATTTCTGTGTCAGAATAAAAGGTCATTATCCTTTTCCATTTCAAGTGAAATCTGAAGGTACGGGAAAATGTTTCTTTGTGATGTTATAAACAAAACATGTCATCAAACTTGTTGACCCCCTAAGTCACACACATTGTCCAAGTACATTTAAAATCCCCACAACAGCTGGGCTGATTTAATTCAAAAGTTGTAATCAGATGTTTGGTGATATGCTTCTATACTTGGGGGGTGAAACAAAACCATGATCATGAGTAACAGTGACACCCTTTAAGGTTGCACAAGAGATTTTTGAGACCCCCCCCCCCATATTGTGTCATAATAGTTAATTTCATATCGGACGAGACATAATAGATTTCTTAATTGGAGTGGCACAGAAATGCCTAAAAGAGAGAAAAAAGTTGATTCTGATTTGCTATGTTTGAGATAAAAACAGGCTGAATTTCATATTTGACCCTCTACGAAAGTAGACATTTCAAACTTGTGTACCAAAGAAACATTATCTCAGCTTCATCCTTTCAGAGGGGTTATTTTGGATAAAAAGCTTACATCAGGCAGAATCAATAATTTCAATTTTTTAGGGAAACCTTGATAGTGAAATCTCTCATTGTTACCTTTAAGGTGCCCCAAACTGTATTGTATTTTTCTCTGTTCATAGGAAGCCACAACCAAAAATTACTGTAAAAGGGAAATGTTCGCCGATACATAATGCTTTCGCGCACTTCTGAGCTAGGCGAAAATAAAAACCTGCGAAAATGTTTATTTTGTGTTGTAGATCTATGTAGGATAGAGCGAATTTAAAAACAACAAAAATGTTTAAAAAATGCTGAACGCGAAAAATTACACGCGCGAAAATGATCACTTTACAGTACGTTAAAGGGATTAAGAAGTGATTTGCTAATCCGAAACATCGAAATAAAATCATCAAAATTCATATTTTTACTTTTTTAGTACTGGCATGGATATGCGAAATAACCTACACGTGAGTTGGCATTGAATTCCATGCCTTAAAGACAATTGCGTTTTTTATCTGATTCTTCATTTCTAAAGTGCGTATCAAAGTTCCGAATCGAGATCAAAAAAGCCTTTCGGTGAACTATCACGATTTTTAGCGTGGTATTGTGCACCCTGATAAATACAGTTTGGACCTCAAAATACAAACATTATTGTCTTTGTTTATCTGTACTGTGTAAACCACAATCAGCTGTTTAGTGCAGATTTTGAGATGCGTGGCGGTAGTCTATTTGCGAGAGAAGTATGACAATTTCCTAAAATACTTCATTTTTTTTTTTCACTATTTTGGTGGTGTGTTTCTACATTAAAGCCGTTTATGGCATTGTACACACTTATGTCCCTGAAGTTAAAAGCATTTCCACATATTTTTTCGATTCTCTCGAATATCGCTGCTAATCACCATTAATTACCAAAAATTTTCATTTGAATCAGATGTACCAGTTTAATGTGGCCGGTAATTGTGTGTTACAAATTAGATCACAGTATAGTATGTACCAGTGGGGTAACAGGTGGGGGGGGGGGGCAGGCCTTGCCCCCCCCACCCGCACGACTTTGGCCGGGAAAAAATTTGCAAAAATCATGCTAAATCAGCCGTTTTTTAGCCCTCTGAACGGGCAACGTTGGCCTTTTGACCCCCCCTGGAGGGAAAATTCCCAAAACTGGGAAATTGCCCCCTCAGAGAGGCAGGCCCCGTTACGCCACTGGTATGTACAAAAACCATTTTCCGGTGCCCAATTACAAACCAATTTAGGTCGTTGTAGCATCATAAATGTGACAAGGAAGTCAAACAAATATTCTGCAGATGAGATATATGAGAAAATAACCAGGTTTCTAATGATAGTGCATTTCCTCAAGTTTGAACTGAATTGGACAAAATCCCTAGACTGAATTACCAAATTTTGCCCTTTTTTTTTTTGGTTCTGGTGGGAAGACTTGGGAATTTTGCCCCCTATGGATCTACAATCTGGTGAGGATGGGTATATTGCAGCGGGTGGATCCAGGATTTGAAAAACGTCAAAATTACGGGGGGGGCTGATGAAAGGCTAAACGTGTCCCCCCCCAAAATGGGCTGATTTGGCAAGATTTTCCAGAATGACCAGGGAATCGGCCTGCACGACCCCTTCCTAGATCCGCGCCTGGTATTGCCCTTTTATTACCACTTCATTAAATGAGTTGGAGCTTAAAAAACATTATGGAAGATTTATCAGATGCTGTTTCAGCCCCAGGCCAGAGTGTGTGATTCGCACGCACACTTCAAAAAGGTATGATGAACACAGTCTGGTTCTCTGGTGTTCGGGTTGTTGAGTTGTGCTGTGTTTGTTGCACGACACATGAGTCAATTAGATCATGTGATCTCTTGGGTGTGGCAAAGAAGTGACAATTTTTCTTCTACTTGAGATCTTCAAAATGTGCCTCAAGGCATCTGTTTTGAATATGGCTGTTGTTTTGCATCGCACCCATTTGGGGTACTGCTCCTCAGCATTCAAGCTATTGTTAGTATATGGCTATGGGTTTTAGAAAATCATGTTCATGTCTTGTTTCATGGGGATAATATCAGTAGCACAACAGGCAGGATGGGGCACAGTTTACCCCCCCCCCCCCGGGTCTGGGTGGGAAATTTAGCTTAACCCAATGGGACGAGACTGGGGAGGAGAAAAGAAGAAAGGGTTGGAATGAAATTGAAAAGAGAGGGAATTGAGCAGGGAAAGAGGGGGGATCAGACATGAAATGGATATGGGTCTAAGGCTGGTGCTTTCAAACCCATTCGGTGACAGAGGACTACAAAAATGGACTCTTTGGGTGAGAGACAGCCAAAATGCCCCAAAATAAGGGTTTACCAGGTGATGATTTTGCAAAATTTCCCCCCAAAATTGGGTCTTTTTATAAATTTTGCAAAAATTTCACCCAAAATAGGGGTCTTTTGGTGAATATTTTAAAAATCCCACCCTCCACCCATGGGGGAAGGGGGGATGATGAAATATTGAACAGTATCCACATATGGGCCATTCTCAAAAAAGTGACTCCAGTAGAGTTATTTCATTCTTTGATCCACAATTGTTTGCATTTTGCTTAAAATAAGTAACCGTGTTAATGTTCTTTTAGTACTTTGCGAGCTCTACACGGACATATATAGTTTTCTATACTTTAAATATCATGATCTCGGTCATTTTGCTCCAAAAGACCTAAAAACATGCCAAAATGGTGTTTCCGTAGGTCTATGCACGTATTTTACAATGCTACAGTTACTTCAATAATCAAATATTTTATTCATACCACTGGTTTTTATTTCTTAAAATGCATCGATGGTATATGATAGGTATCAATCTTCCAGATAACATTTCTTGGTAAGCTACAAGAAGCCAATATATGGATTCCGCGAAATAATTGTATATTACGTTATCAGTATAGTAACTCAAATTATTTGAAAAATGTACCTGCAATGATAATACATTTTGCTTAGCTCAAAGGCAAAAATATGTATACATTGGTAATTCATAACATCAAAAATGCTTGGTTGCAAATTTGGCCTTGATAAAAATTATATTCCAAAATTTAATGCGTCCGTTTTAAGCATGTATATTACGTTATAGGCAAATCTAAATTAAGTGAGAGTCTAGACTACTAAAAGATATACTTGGCTACAGACACACATACCCTGACCTTGATTAGTCGAAATAATCAGGATTACATGCACTCGCCCAAGTATTAGACACTGAAACGCATCAAAATGTATATTACGTTACGTATATTACGTTATCCAAAACGAAGACGAAAAATACAGGAATCCTCTATTAAAAAAAAAAAAAAAAAAAAAAGTGCAACATGGGATCCCTCATTTGTTGATGAGGTCAAAGGTCACATATCAAGGTCAAAGGTCATGTTAGGTCTATCATTCACTAACCGCGACGGCAGGCGACACAAGCGGTCCGAGGACCGATGTATTTTTATTTCTTAAAATGCATCGATGGTATATGATAGGTATCAATCTTCCAGATAACATTTCTTGGTAAGCTACAAGAAGCCAATATATGGATTCCGGGAAATAATTGTATATTACGTTATCAGTATAGTAATTCAAATTATTTGAAAAATGTACCTGCAATGATAATACATTTTGCTTAGCTCAAAGGCAAAAATATGTATACATTGGTAATTCATAACATCAAAAATGCTTGGTTGCAAATTTGGCCTTGATAAAAATTATATTCCAAAATTTAATGCGTCCGTTTTAAGCATGTATATTACGTTATAGGCAAATCTAAATTAAGTGAGAGTCTAGACTACTAAAAGGATAATTGGCTACAGACCACACATACCTGACCTGATTAGTCGAAATAATCAGGATTACATGCATCGCCCAAGGAGTATTAGGACAATGATTGAAACGCATCAAAATGGATATTTACGTAATGTATATAGTTATCCAAAACGAAAACGAAAAAAAACGAAAAATAAGGAATCCTCTATTAACGTCGTAGGTAATTCTTACGCTTCTGCATTGCTCCTTCGAAGTAGATGTTAGAATTGGGCACCCAAAATAAGGTAATTTAGTCACTTTCGTTTTAACGTTTACCCAAATCTTTTGCTTAATAATATACACACTGCAGGGTACACATTGTGATGTGGTTTTGTGCACTCTGTGGTAATATAATAGGGACGTATAATGTCTTGTAAGTAAGTACTGCCAACAGCCGGTATGCCGCTGCAGTGTGCACGGGGGCTAGGTACACATGCTATGAGGTGTGCCTTATAGGGGTTTTAGTTGCCACATTAGTAGCTCATGCATGAGGATAACGTCATATCACAAAAGTTTTAGGGCCTATTTACATGATCTTGTTGTTACAATCTTCGTTCACAAGTCTTTTAAAGGTCATGGTATTATGAATTTGTGGTGATGTGAATGATTAGGAAAACAGAGAAGTTTTTAAGTCTGACTTTCTGCGACTAATAATAGGCCAAGGGAAAAGAATATAGGCATATAGACCTCAGTGTTCAGGCTGTTTAAAATACCACTGTTGCAAAACCTAATCTATGTTTTAATCTAACATATAAATCAGTAAAAATTATATTTAATTCTTATTTTGCGGTATCGTAAAAATGAAAACAGAACGTCAGATGTAGACTCAACCCCTGAACTCAACGAAGCTAAACGCGTCCAGAAACATCTATTATAAGAGCTGAATTTACCAACCTGAGGCACAGAAAAGAAGGGGAATATGGCTGTGAATTTACAAAGAAGCTCCGAGCCAAGAAAAAAGAAAGAAAAATGGCAGCCGATGCTATGTGGGAATAATGCGATTTCAAATGAAAATAAAGTGATAACAAATATGACATGGATTGGTACATGGTATAAGGGCACAATTCGAGACACTATACAGAACTTAGGCCCCTACTGCGGTGTGAAAGCAGTAGCTTTGGAAAAGTATTAATTTAGAGCTATAGGCCTACGATGTGATTATATAAAAGAACAGAATAACCTAATTCGAAAAAAAATGGAAGCTACATTTTGTCATTGTTTAGTAAAAAACAACCTATTTACGTATTCACTGTTGTTATTTAAGCATGTTGAAAGTGGATTTACAAAATATGTTTATTTACTGCATTATGATGTATATTACGTTATCCATACCAACATCGTGAAAACGAAGGCTATCGAAATAGATCTACATCGTACTTCATGCAAGTGATAATTGAATTTTAAAAGAGGGTTAAAATATGCTTATCAAAGGCAAATAAATTTAAGCCCTAAGAATATAAGGATACTATCTGTAATGAAAAAAAAAGATCTTGTCTTGTTTTGAAAACTTTTATAAGATCGATAAAAAATACAAAATAGACGTAGAGAAGGACTGCCGTTTAAAGTACAAATTTGTATCATACCAGTAATTGCTTTCACTACAAGCATTTCGGATATGTCTCGCACTATTAAGTAAGAATTCATGAATTCAAGTGTTAAGACTTCTTTTAAAATCAAAATTTATCAAAGATGCATATCGGATAACGTAATATACAAGGCCCAAAAAAACAGGAAAAAAACAACGCAATTTGGAAGGTGAAATGTAAAAAATAGGGAAAACGAAGAGGTTTTTCACAAAATTATAAAAGACTAAATTTTAATTGAATATTAAACAAAAAATGTATGATAAATACATTTTGCGCGACTTTGTTTTTCCGATTTTTGTGGGCGCCAGCTATAGCTGCAGGACCCACTTAGCAAATCCGTGTGCGTGTGATTGTATGGGGTGGATGTGTGTGTGATGTGTGGGTGTGTGGATGTGCTGTGTGGTCAAAAAATTGTAACGTTTTTTTTTACTTGACCCCTCAATTGAAAAGTTTAACGTTCAATTAGGAACCAAACTTCTGTCATAGGTGCACAATGGGATACACCTCATGTTGATGAGGTCACACGTCATGTTGAAAGGTCCAAGGTCATGGTGGAGAGTCAAGTTGAAAAATGGCCTTAAAAATGTAAAAATTGATCTAAATTGAAAAAACTTGAAGTTCACATTGGAACAAAACTTTTGTCATAGGTGCACATTGGATCCCTCATATGTTGTGAGTCAAAGGTCACGTGCCCGGTCGGTCAAGGTCAGTGGGGCGGCCCACAGCTTTATATTCCTTGAATATAGCTAGCGCGAAGAAAGCGCACAACCGAAAGCAGAGAAACCGCGAAAAAATTTAGTTCAAACTGAATGGCTAATTTTTTTGAACTAGCCCCATATATTATCTCGCTCCAGATTTTTGAGGCCTCAGTGAAAATAGGGTCGACACATTGGGAAAATGATGAGTTTGCCCCTCCCACAAACACCAAACAGTTGTTATACCCCTGGATAACACTGGATTGAGGAGACAGGCAGTGCGAGTAATGATCATGATTTGTTTTTTTTTTACAGCATGTTTTGTGTATGTGTGTGGACCTTACTCTTGCATGCATTGAAAGCATTACTATCGAACCACATTTGTAATATACCGATACCAGTTACAGAGCAATTTCAGAGCAAATGCTTATCAGCTCCAAGAAATCATAGATAGTGCATTTTAAAGTAACTTGCATGCCTGTCCATTTAAAATACTGTACATGCTTTTACTTGCAACAAACCACCAAATTTTTTTTAATACGATTCAATATTTTCATTAACAACAAATTCACTTGTACTGAACTTGCCAGAGCTCTATGTGTTTGTGTTAACCAAATGAAAGTGCCTGTATCCTACATTTTAAATGTCACCTAATAATGGCTCCTAAAATTGGCTAACAACGTAGTTGTGGCCTGACGGTAACAAAATTATATGTTCATACCGTACCTTGATTTCCTCTTTCCATATGCATTGTGTCACCTTGATGGAAATCACATGAGCGCAATTAAGTGGTCAATGACCACAAGATTAATATCCTTAATTATCTCATGACTATATGTGTGTCAGGCTATTCACAATTTGATTTCTATATTTTTATTTTGAAAAGGTAGGATCAAATAAACTGCAATTGATATTTTTTGGTAATCTGATTTCCAAAATATAAATTACACTTGTTTTAAAGAGACACTGGCACATTTGAAAATTAGTGCACCCTCAAGATTTTTCAAAATTGATATTTTTGCATGGTTCTAAAGCTTTCATATACATTAGCCCTCACCTGAAATAATCAAGACCAAATCAGCGTCCTTATAGGTAAACAGAACGATTTTATAATTAATGTCGCCGGCGACATTAATTCAACAGACGACGGAAATGGCGTTTAACACAAGACCTTTGTGGTTTTAATATCAATGAGTACGAGTCTATGATATTTATGTAATATACACATTTGTTGATTAAAGTTATGGAAAACTTAAAAGTTATTCTACAAATTACCTGGATGTCTTTAGCCTCTTATTAACATCCCTATCTGTTTTTGAGTACGTTATTTTTATGTGTAAAATGTATATCTGTTCTTCCAATGGCCTAGGCTATCATTTGAGAGCAAATTGAAGAAATTTCATATTTTGTGAAAATGTGCCAGTGCCGCTTTAATTTACTCTGACTCAATTTAAATTACTCATGCAAAAGAAACATATACCTTGAAACAAAACAATTAGAAAACCAACTACCAATAATAATTGAATTCCAAATGTATAACCTGGGATAAGTGAAAGGTGTGTTCGTGTGTGTGAATATACCGTACTGACCCGAGTATAGTCCCATGCTCGATTATAATCCCACTCCCTAGTTTTGAGAGAATCTTAAGAATAGCAGAAAATCCTATTATAATCCCACCATAAAGTTTGGTGCTGGAAGGAAATAGATTCCATACAATTTTTGTTACAATCATATTTTGGTAGTATCTTTTAGTGATTTTCTTTACAAAATTTACAGGTCTTTGTTGATCATATATACCTCATTTGACACTTGAAAATATCTGGAATAGGTTTAGCTCTGAAGGCTGAAATGTTAATGCTTGTGTGTTTCATGTTAGGGTGGAGATCCCATTATAATCCCACCCCCTAAATTCAAGCTGATTTCAGGTTAAAAACAGGTGGGACTATACTAGGGTCAGTACAGTATTTGTTTATTTACATAACAGTCTATAAAACTCTTCCTGACCTTGTAAAAGCTGTTTTATAGTGCTTTTGAAATTTAAACTAGAATTTCACGGTTCTCGGCTTTCACGCTTGCTATATTCAAAGAATATAAGCTGTGGGCCACTCTATGACCTTTGACCGTGGCATATGACCTTTGACCTCATCAACATATGAGGGATCCCTTGGTGTACGTGCAGTGGCGTAACAGGCCTGCCCGCTCTGAGGGGGCAAATTTCCCGGTTTTGGGAAATTTTCCCTCTTAGGGGGGTCAAAAGGCCAATTCTTCCCGGTCAGAGGGCTAAAAAACGGCTGATTTAGCATGATTTTTGCAATTTTTTTCCCGGCCAAAGTCGTCAGGGGGGGCAACCTGCCCCCCTGCCCCCCGCCTGTTACGCCACTGTGTACGTGTACCTATGACACATGTTTGGTTCCAATTGAACTTCAACTTTTCAATTGAGGTCAATTTTACATTTTTAGCCTATTTTTCAAGTTGACCTCACATGACCTTTGACCTTGTAACATGACCTTTGACCTCATCGACATATGAGGGATCCTGTGGTGCACCTATGACACAAGTTTGGTTGCAATTGAACTTCAACTTTTCAATTGAGGTCAATTTAAAGAAAAATTAATATTTTAGTGACACACACATACACACGCACAACGGATTGCTAAGTGGTCCTCCAGCTATAGCTGGCGGCCCACAATACGTATCCACAAAAGAAATGATCTGGGCTCTTCAAAGGCATTTATTATCAAACAATTTGATCAGAATTGATGCTAGTTAGGACTGACTGGCTATACTTTCATATCTCATATCGTATATTTTATGTGGAATGCTATTTGTGATGTTGAAAAATATTCCAGTGGAACAAATTTGAGTGGAACATATTAAATTGATTTAGGATCAGCAAATCATTCATATCTTGATCTTACCATGTTCACCTGAATAATTTAGTATTGGCAAAATCATCAACAGTTGAAATATTTGATTGTTTTCTTTGCTGTATTCTGTTTATCTTACTTGGAATACTTTTTGACATCACAAAAAATATTCCAATACTCTTTAAACCCGGCCAAACTTTGCTGCTGTTGTACAAAATGGTGCAAGTACAAAAACACTCCAACATAATTGATATGCTTAATTGATTTATTAAAAATGAATATGTTTGACAATGCATTTCTTAATTTGCACTATCCATGTAGTATAAACCGGAAAGAAAATTCACACCAGAGTGATTCAGAGACTTTGTACTGTCTTAGCTTATCTTGCGATACTCTTCATCAATTATCTGTAAACGAGTGAAAATTTCACTCCCAAAGAGTGAAACTCTTGTAAACCACTCCAAAATGAGTGAAAAGAGCGAATGTTTGTGTTGTCCTTCGTTTCACTCCTCAAAAGTGCATGTTGTCCTTCGTTTAACTCCTCAAACGAGTGGAAATCCACTCTTTTTGGAGTGATTTTTACTCTTTCTGAGTGGAAATTCACTTGTTGTAAGTTCAAACCACTCATTTTGGAGTGGTTTACAAGAGTTTCACTCTTTTGGGGAGTGAAATTTTTCACTTGTTTACATTTAGAGAGTAGCAAGGGGTAGTGCAATAGTATCTGTCCCAAGGGGCGAATGAGTCTGATGGAGGAGGGGGCCAGAATTTTTGACAGCATTTTTGTCAGGCACAGTTGTGGTGTATAGATGATGTGACATTTGTTTATGTTTATGGCGCCCCCCTGTTGGTGTAAGAGAGAAACTGGCAGGCAAAAGCAGGTCTATACTTTGCATGGGGAAATTCTGTTTTTTGCTGTAACTTTTGTTTTGAATTAAATAATACTAACTTTCTTTAACAAAATTTACAGTCTTTGTTGATAATGTACCTCATTTGACACTGAAATATCTGAAATAGGTTTAGCTCTGACAGGCTTGAAATGTTATGCTTGTGTGTTTCATGTTAGGGTGGAGATCCCGTTATAATCACACCACAAAATTCAACTGCTGGAAATTTAAACTAGAATTTCACAGTTATCGGCTTTCACGCTTGCTATATGCAAAGAATATTAGCTGTAGGCCACTCTACGACCGTGACAGTGGCAAGAGACCTTGGACCTTCACAACATATGAGGGATCCTTGGTGTACGTGCTACCTATGACAATTGTTTGGTTCCAATTGAACTTCAACTTTTCAATGAGGGTCAATTTTACAACACATTTTAGCCCTATTTTTCAAGTTGACCTCCATGAACTTTGACCTATCACATGACCTTTGACTCACGACAATAGGAGGGATATGTGGTGCACCTAGGTCACCTATGCACAAGTTTGTTGCAATTGAACTTCACTTTGCAATTGAGGTCAATTAAAAAAAAAACGACGAGCATCAAGGGGAGGCTGTGGCTTACTCCAGATTTGTGGTGTTGAGTGGTAAAATGAAGGAAACCACTTATAGGTAGGCCCTACAAGCAACAAATGGCATGCTAAGTTGATAATTCCCATAATCCTATACGTCCCTTAAACTGCATTTTTTCCACTTTGAAAATCACGGAGCGGACCCCGTCTTGTTTTAGGGAGAAATTGCCTAGATCTAAAAATAATGCTAACCACTTTTTTGCGGTGATCGTCAGGTATGTAGTCTATTCCGAAAAGGAGTGTTAGGGACTATAGGCCTATAGCCAGTGAAATTGGTGTATGGTTAAGGCCAAACAAAAAAATCCAGTTTGTTTCCAGTAGGTCGTCAAAAAACCTACATGTAAAATGCACTTTTCATTTTACATTTTAAAAAAAATAAAGAAATTGGAAAAAGAGGTTCCCAGAAAATGCTCAAATTGGCTAAATCGCAAGTAAGACAGTTGCAAAATCATACTTGATGTCCAATTATTAGTTTATAAAAACAAAAAAATTGATTTTGGATCACTTGGAAAATTTATTTGTCCATTTCTGTTTTGTGGCTAAAAATGCAAATCTCCTCAGTAAATAAAAGAAAAAAACAAACTATGGTAAAATGGCTCCACATAAATTATGGGCCTACTACTGGCAACAACTTGAATCCCCTGCCAATGCCAATACTCCATCACCCAACCCATCACCAACCCATTGGAATTCCTGTATCCATCAATTACATGACTACCCCCACCCATAAACCAACAAACTCAACCACACCATTGAATACTGACGCTGTCTTGTCAACCCACTGATTTCAGTACTCCATCAAACCAGGGGCAGCAAACGCTACAAGACTAACTAATATAGGTTAAAAAAAATAATTTTAGAACAATTATCAGGGATTAAACAGTAAAATTTAGATGAAATTGAGGATTAGGAAGGGCTTGTGTATGGCCCAGGCCAGGGAGATTAGTAAAAATACTACCGTAAACATTTAATGCTGTTTTACAACTTTATTACAAACTTTGAAGAAACTTTCTCCATTTGACATCTTCCCCAATTGTTCATTTCCAGACATTGCGAAGCACCCCCCCCCCCCCCAGGCACAGTTGTGGTGTATAGATGATGTGACATTTGTTTATGTTTATGGCGCCCCCCTGTTGGTGTAAGAGAGAAACTGGCAGGCAAAAGCAGGTCTATACTTTGCATGGGGAAATTCTGTTTTTTGCTGTAACTTTTGTTTTGAATTAAATAATACTAACTTTCTTATCAAGCATAATAAGCTAATGCTACCAGCTGCATTTTGTGACCAATTTAGATCAGGAAAGATTCTGCAAGTAATTTATAACCAGATTTTATGTGGTCTGTCACAGAAACTACTGTAATATTTTGCCTGCCAGAAAACAACAGAGGGCGTCCTGAATGTCAACAAGTGACATCATAGGTCACATCATCTATACTGCAAAATGTTAGTAGAAATAGCATATAAAAATATCTTAAATGTGTTAATGTGCAGGCCAGTATGTTTGTTATACCTACTTCCAGTTCCAGAAGGTGGGAAATTCTGTAGCAAGTCCTATGTGGGGATGGGACTTAATCACCTGCATGGGCACTATCTGCTTATCTATCGGTGTCTAAGCTCTATTTAGATTTATTTCCTGCAAAACTTGGATGGTACATTTGCCGTCAAAATACTTCAGTGGTATTAGTTCTCCTTTGAGCTTGTGTGTAAACAACTAAACATGGAAGTGATTTTGCTGAACTCTGATTGGCTGATTATCGCCCATGACACCAGCACAAGTTTGAGAGTGGCTCAGATCATACAAAGCAAGGGGGTGAAACGCATTCAAAACCAGTCGTCCGTGCTGGGCGCTGACATTTTGAATATTGCACGGAATAATTATCAGCTTGGGTGCTTGTATACACACATAATGTCAATTCGATACAAACAATCCGCCAAAATATCAGTTGTTGGATGTTGGGTGCTATTGGGTGGTTAAATTTTGTCCTACCCATGGCCACACAACGAATGAAATGACACATCAGTCGTCTTGATTTAAATAAACCGCCTCAATGAATACATCTTTTCACCTAAGCGCGCATTGCATTATGAGAAAAAATTTTTTTTTTTTTTTTTTTTTTTATGTTTATGGCGCCCCCTGTTGGTGTAAGAGAGAAACTGGCAGGCAAAAGCACCTATACTTTGCATGGGGAAATTCTGTTTTTTGCTGTAACTTTTGTTTCGAATTAAATAATACTAACTTTCTTATCAAGCATAATAAGCTAATGCTACCAGCTGCATTTTGTGACCAATTTAGATCAGGAAAGATTCTGCAAGTAATTTATAACCAGATTTTATGTGGTCTGTCAACAGAAACTACTGTAATATTTTGCCTGCCAGAAAACAACAGAGGGCGTCCTGAATGTCAACAAGTGACATCATAGGTCACATCATCTATACTGCAAAATGTTAGTAGAAATAGCATATAAAAATATCTTAAATGTGTTAATGTGCAGGCCAGTATGTTTGTTATACCTACTTCCAGTTCCAGAAGGTGGGAAATTCTGTAGCAAGTCCTATGTGGGGATGGGACTTAATCACCTGCATGGGCACTATCTGCTTATCTATCGGTGTCTAAGCTCTATTTAGATTTATTTCCTGCAAAACTTGGATGGTACATTTGCCGTCAAAATACTTCAGTGGTATTAGTTCTCCTTTGAGCTTGTGTGTAAACAACTAAACATGGAAGTGATTTTGCTGAACTCCGATTGGCTGATTATCGCCCATGACACCAGCACAAGTTTGAGAGTGGCTCAGATCATACAAAGCTCCACCTCTTTTTACGCGTTCATGACGACTGCTGCGTTGGCCGTCACAGAAGTACTTTGACAGCGAGTATAATATCATGTAATAAGCAAATCAGAGATAATGTTGGTGGTATGGCAAAATTCAGGCAGACTGTTTAGAGGACAAATATTAAACCTGGATAAAATTGTTACTAATAATCCAACTGGTCTTTTTAAGATATTAAAGGGGCATTTTGTGATCCACAGCAAGTTGTCCCATTGACTTATCTGGGAAAAAATAGGTTTTTATATCGTCTAGACCACTGGCCTAAATATAAATTATGTGTGCCTACTAATATGCACATTCGATCTACTTAAGAGGAAATTTGCAATTTTGTATTTGTTCAATCGTAATATGCCTTGCTCTTCGTAGTGAAATCATTATCATATCAAAATACCTATTTAGGGTATATTTTTTAAACAGACACACAAATTTCATGTTTTTGCTATCAATCAAACAAAATACTTTTATGTTTTCTAACCAAGTACTTAGGGTCATACAGCTTGGGAGGTCTTATATGATCATGGAACGGTTATATTGGTAGGCTATGTAAATCTGTGAATAATGTAAATTTAGGAATAATGTAGAGCTTTGGTCCCAAAAACATTTGTGGATGGATATTGCATGGGTATTGGCAAATACTGTAATATCTTGCATGGGAGAGTGTTTATTTGTTGGAAATAAATTTCAATTAGACATGATTTTGGCTATATAGGCTATTGGGTTATAGAATATAATATAGAGAATTAAAGTGACCTCCAGAATTAATTCTCTATTGAGACAAGTAGGAAAAACACTCTTCAATTCTCTAAACACGTACACACTCAGGCTTTTTTTAAAACAGAATTGTGACATACAAAAGCACAGTATGCAACTTTGACCAACATTTGGTGTCGCAGTCGCCATAGGCCGCGCCACATCTTGAGCAATAACTCATTGCTGTATATTGCCAATAGGAAGTTCCAGGTACAATATTTATATTGAGATCACAAGTTCAACTTGCTACTCTACTGTATTCTGTACTAAATAGGCAGACCTAAAAAAAATGTAGACATCCATAAAATCAATATAAAAATCACAGGGGTTACAATAATCATACTATAATGTAATAAGCACAGTGCAGTCTACTTCATGTACTTTTCCTTTTGAGGTTTTGATTTTTAGGCAACATATACAGGGTGTCTAAAACATTTTGAGAATAATCTTGATAGCCATTTCAAAGTTTATTTTCTTATTTACATATTTGGCCATGAACATCAAAATAAACAATAAACATGCCACAAAAATAGAAAGTAACATACAAGATAAAAAAAAATTAAATTGAAATATGTCTCAGTGAACTAAGCCCGGAGGAAGATACACTATGAGCTAGTAAAATATCAATAATTCTCCTGGTTTTGGGTATGATATACAATACCCAAATCACAAGAGCTCACAAGGTCAGTTCAAGTCAATATATGTGCAAGTCCAACCCACTGAACTGTGTCCTTGGTGGATGAGCATATTGTAACTCATAGTGATATCAAGAAGCAAGAGACCGATGCCATCCAGAGGATGGAACTTCTCCTACTCAATGAGACAAGCACAATACAAGTACATAACATACATATCAATATTGCACAAAAATATTGTTGGGTATGTGGTATGAAGGGGTAAAAATAGTATGGGTAGTGGGAAAGCTGGTGTAGGTATAGGAAGGAGTGGGGTGTTCATGAGGGGTTTAGTATTATATAGCTTGGGGGTGTTGCCAGGCCAGTTACCAGGATTTTTTTTTTTGGGGGGGGCATTTTTTTAAAAGGGGATTTTCCCCAAATTTGCCCCTCCCCTGAGGGGGGGGGGGACAAATTTGGCAAAAGTGGACCTTTTTAAACCATTTAGGGGGAAAAACCTAATTTTTTCCTTGCTCTGCTCACAAAAATATATTTTTTAGCTCTTTCTTAGGGTTTTTTTGGAATTTGGGGGGCATCCCCACCCCCCCCCCCTGGTTACGGGCCTGGGTGTCACAGTGTCCAGTGGTAAAACCAGCTTTTTATGAGCAGGGCCAGGGGGTAATTTTTTGGGGGCCTATATTTTCAGGGGGAAACATATTAAAGTGGGTTACCAAAGTGCAATACAGGCCTTTCACTTTCACTTTTATATTGGCATACATCATAAGCAAGAAATAAAGCTTGGGGGGGGGGGATTCCCACATGAGAAAGCTGAACCCATGGTCCATGTTACTATAGGGGCAAGATAACTTGACTATATGCACCAATCTACATGCCATACTCATACAGTTGCACTTTTGTCCACTCCGGTGTACATCATCTTGTCTTATAACTTTCCATGAAATCAGGAGAGATCTGTGATTTGAGAACCACCTTGTTACGCTTATTTTGAATATAGATGTGAAAATGAATTGTCTATCCATGGAACTCTTCCGGAAACAAAATGCACAATGCAGTGTTTAGCATTGTGATATGAAAAATCTGCGGCTAGTAACAATGCAACCCACATTTGAAAGAGCAACAGATGTGTCAGTTTAAGCATTATATAAATATTGAGGGTTTGCTGTAAGAAGGCCCCATCTGCAATAGTTGCCATTTGTCAGTTGTGTTCTTATTAAGTGTTATACCTCTGGCAAATCTAACACCTGGCAGCTATTGTAGATGGGGCCTTTTTGCCCTAAACCCTTGATATTATGCAGCAATGAACTTCAACAGGGATTTCCCCTTGACAGTTGTCATAACCTGCACAATCAAATGCATAAAGAAGGTTGTTTGATTTATGTGTGGGTAAGTTTTACATTTTTGGATAATTGTTTAACAAAAATCAAAAACAAAAAATGTACATGAAATTTTTACTTTTATTGAAATAATTATAACATTATACTTTCAATTTGTCCTCAGTTATGCTTCAGCTACTATGTATTATGCAAAAAACATGATTTGTTAGAAAATTAAGCGTGACATATTCTGAAAGTTTTGAAATATATATTTTTTAGTATTAATTTTAAAAAAAAATCATAATTTAAGCTTGTAAGTAAAAGGGTTTAGTGGACCATATATGTATGTTTGCCTCCAACCACCAAACTAAGTACAGGTAATAAAAAAAAGGATAGTTTGAGATAAATCATATTTTTTGTTTTGATGTAGTAAACATTTAATATGTGTAATAAAACAGTACCATAGTATAACACAAAATCCAAACCTGGAATTTTATCACAAAGCTGTGTATGTTCTATGTAAAGGATATCGATTTGAGCTTAGCTATTTTGGAAAATCCCTTAGTCAGCCTTTAAATACCCAATACTCATTGGCAACATTATGAAAACGGTATTTCATAAGTGATATAAAATGACCAATTCTTTGTTTTACCCAAAATGAACGACGGTGTATTTCAAAATAATTAGAAATTCCTTGTGGGAGAAAATAAAAATGGGACATTTTGATCATGTGTGAAATTGTCATGCAAGTACACAATTTCAACACCACCAATTTCTATTTGTATGGGTGTTTCAATATTGCAATCCAGATACAGCACTAGGTGTGAAAGCATCAAAAGCAGCACAATGCAGTGTCGATTGCAACTTCAGCAAAACTACAATTTAAAGAAATACAGCTTTCACCGAACCCAAGTATCCTCTGCAGCTGTTGCGGTTTGTGTATGGGGACAAAAGTCAAAAGAGGTCACCAAGGTCACATGAGGTCACCAATATGCGGTGGCACTACCCAAGGATCAATGTAGCCAAGTGACATGAAAAATCGCTCATACATGCACTATAATGTGAAAACGCCAAGTGATTTGATAAATCTGACCATTTTGGGGCCATGACCTCTAATAACCTCTAGATGACCTTTGACCCCACTTGTGAGAGGGGTAACTGACCCAAGGACCATTACAACTGCCATAAAAATGTGTGCATGTATGTTGAAAGAGTGGGCAATTATATTTAGGGTTAACATTTACCACAGACAGACTCACAGAGACACACCACCAAAGCAATCTCTATGTGCCTTCTTGCAGACAACACAAAAATGGGTGATCATCATGACCTTTTATACTTTACTGGTACCCCAATTTTAATGGGAATAGCCAATCAAAAATTTTCAATCATTACATATAAAGTATTTTACATATAAAATGCTGCTGAGACTGAACTGATGATTATCTAAAAGATTTATCAGCTATTGGAATACATCATTTCCATAAATTCTGTAGATTTATGAAAACAACCCATACCCACTTCAGAATAAGCATAATGTTGATATTGCATTGCTCTCCTGGGGGTGATTGTTTTTCCAAATTTTTAATATCATGGACAGAAAAGGAGGAAGGAGAGGGGAGAGGGGAGGAGAGGGGAGAGGGGGGAGGGAGGAGGGGGAGGGGAGGAGGAGGAGAGAGGGGAGGGGAGGAGGAGGAGGAGGAGGAGGAGGAGGAGAGAGGGGAGGGGAGGAGGGGGAGGGGAGGAAAAGGAGGTGGTGGTATTTTTTTCGAAAATCATGCCTCAAATTAGTGTTCCAAAGTGGATTTGTTTCCTCTCTTATTGATTGAGCAATATTGCTGAAAAAGGGGCTGAAATATTAATTTTTCCATTTCAACCCAAATTCGCCCAAATTGGCATTTTATCAGCAGGCATTTGGGAGTCACTGGACAATTGTGGTATTAGGTTAATTTGGATCAAGGTAAACTGGGCTTTGTTAAAAAATTGAAGGCACCTTTCTCATGCCATGAGTGAAATTGACAAACATCCTTTAAAGGTGCTTAAGACAGATTTCACATATCAGGCATTCCTAAAATGTTGAAAATCTTACTTTTTGCACTCATCTTAAAGGATTAAGCTGAGAATTATTCTTTGGTACAAAAATTGTTAAATTTCTAATTTCACATTGGAGCAAATCAGGCCCGTATGCAGGATTTATTTTATGGGGTGTGGAACTTCGAAAAAGTGGACCTTTTTTTAGTAAAAGTGGACCTCACCCCCCTACAGGTCTATTTAGACTTCTTTAACATCTCGATCACCAAAAAGTGGACTTTCATTTCAGAATTTCTCTAAATTTTTAAACTTTTTATCAAAAAATTCAGCAAAAAGTGGACCTTTTGGCCCCCATGTCCATCCATGATGAAATAGTGCTATATACTCGCAAAAATGACCTCTAACATGACTTGCCTTAACCAACGGAACAACTAACGGATGAGCGTAGACATGTTTATGGCACAATTTTTCAGCTATTTCATTTTGGAAGGACGTTCCCAGCAGCCGTTGAATTATTATCGGAGATCTCTGATATTAATTATTTTAATTACAAAATTCCTTCTTTTGCGACACATAGAGAATTTTGAGCTCTACCATTCACAGGTATCATTTACTAGCCAATTACCAATGCAACTGTGCAAAAATATTTAAAAAAAAATTAAAATGGGGGTGCTCTTAAAAAAAGTGTGCTGTTATTGCTTTAAGCACTAATTCTAAAACAAAGCGTCGAAGCCTAAGACCTAGAAGCTTTGTTAGCAGTATGCTTAGCTCTGATTGCTTATTAGCAGTTCTTTGGCTTCATATGCCCTTAATAACACATTTGCGATATCCTCTGCTCCGACTCACATTTCCTCACAAAGCTGACTGACCCTAATTATGCTAATAGACTGTACTATCTTGGGTAACTGAAGGCATTGTCCTAGTTGTGACAGTGGAATTGAAGCATGATGTGAGCTACATAGATGAGTAATGAGATATGTGGAGTGAATGAGCTTGAATGGTGTCTCAAGTTGAAACTGATGTTAAATTTATGAATGCGACTGACAATAAAAGGAAATGGCAGGGTACTAGGGTACTAAGTAATTATTTGTTTTAAACAGGGATCATGTTAGCATGGGTGGTAAGGGCTGTGAAATATTTATCTGTTCCAGGGTGGGTGATTTTTCAAAATGGTATACAAAAATAATGCTTTCTCTATTAAATGGTGTGCTTCCCTTATCTGCTTTGAACATACCGAAATAACCACCCAATTTGTTAGGTTGAAACTGCACTTTACATTTATGCTGAACCTGGAATGGTCACTCATTACAGGCACTCCTTGTGAATCATGCAAAAGCAAATTATCAGTAGCCAGTGGGGGGGGGGGGAATTTGTTCCAACAGTACATTACGGTCTGTCGGTACATTTTTGCGAAAAGGTGATGTTGTTTTGATGCACATCACATATGCATGCATAAAGTACAGCTGGCAATTCTTGGTAAATACATGTCCTCTCCCCCCCCCCCACTCTTCAGATGTGACATCAAAAAGACTGTGGGGGCAACTGGCGCGCGAAGCAAGTCAGATTTTTTTTTTCTATACATTACACTTTTGTTACATTCCAGCCCCTTCCAAATCCTGGCTATGGCAGCGGTAGTCTTAATTAAAAACTGCATTTTTTTTTCTATTTTTTTCCAATGAAAATACTGGCACACATGACTGATAACATACAGCAGTGGCTGAAACAATGCCATTCCACGGCAATTTTGCAGTGCATAGTCTGTCGATCAGAACAGAGACAGGCTCTTAAAAGTTACTATCCAGTACTTGTATCCTTGTTAGGTTTGTTTTTGGTCTTACACACTTGCAGGGTTATAGTGGCTCACCTGCAAGGGGCTGCTCAGAAGCCCAGCTTTTATCATTGCACCATGATGTATTTTTCATCATCTAAATGCATCTTTATTATCATTAATGATAAAAAAAAATGTTTCGTTTGATTCCTTCTTAGATACTGTTGCAACGTCACCATGTGATGTTGTTGTTGATAATGTATCCATAGATGTGTCATTCTGTAGCATGGGCAATTTTATGATGCATATCCACTACTGCTAAATTCTACATTTAGCCTGAGTAAAAAAATATTTATGCGAGAGACTGGGACATAGGAATTATATGAATAGGATAGGGTAGTCATGAATGCATCTTGGATGCATTATTTAAACAATAAAGAAAATTGAGTACCTAATGATTAACAATAAACACATCGCTTACATGAGGGGTAGGCCTTAAATGATCCATTCACATTTTGGTTGGGGATCTTCTCATGAAAATATTAAATTTTGGAAAGCATTTTTTCTTAATTTGTGTATTTTTTGAAATTTATTTTGAGAAATGGAAGGGTTTAAAATTGAATTCCTATACAAGGAGGTAATTGGGACCATACGATTCAAAATTAGCAGCAATGATCAATTATGAAATTTGGTAGTAGCAGCACAAATTGACATTTGGATTTCAATATAATTAACTTAGCAATAAACATATATTGGCTTAATGGACTATACAGTAGGCTTAACCTCTTGTAACCATTAAAACAGCCATGCATTATTTTAAATAGATATTTCATAAACATCAAATAAAAAAGGTAAAGCTTTCAAAACGAATAATGAGGGTCCACACAAATGTGCAGCATACCACCACACACCCACTCATCACCACACACATGACATGTATGTGCTCGCAACACACAGTCACACACAATTTGTACCATCACACTTATCACCCAACAAGTGGCAGGCGCCAGACTCTTTTTTCTGGGGGGGGAAACGGGGGACAAAGTGAAATCTTGGGGGGGGGGGCAGGCAAAAAGTGAAATTCTGGGGGGGCCAAAATATGAAAAAATGTGAAATTTTTCACCAATTTTGGCCCCAAATCGCGATTTTTGGCCCACAAATCAATGAATTTGCCCAAAATCCTCATTTTTCTTTCGACCAGGGGTGGCAAACTGGGGGGCAAGAAAAATTTTTTGGGGGGGGAAATGCCCCCAATTGCCCCCCTGGCGCCGCCACTCAACCCAAAGGGAATCACATCCTTGGTCGTAAGGCAGCTAACTGGACAAAAAGTGATACTCCTGCCAAAAAAATTCTTGTGTTAATTAGGTCCTCGGAAGTATAATATATACAAAGCGTCCCCCCCACACACCCCCCAAATACAAACACAAAACACTTTAATATTGCTACTGCTCTAGTTTTTCTTAAAACTAAGCAATTAAAAGGCACTCTGAAAATAACCTTCACGTGCCACCACACACAAAGAATGCATGCACAAGCATCACAATGCATGACCATTGCACCCAAGCCACATGCACACAAAACACACACGAAGCACACACACACACCCACCACACAAACACACACACACACATGATAGGAGTATAAAGTCTTAATGCGGCAGGTGAGAGAATGTGTTTTAAGATTGCTTAAAAAAATAATATATTCTCAAAATACATAATACCCTACTAGTGAAAAGTATAAAGGGAATATTAATAAAATGTTTTCCCCTGCAAATAAGTAGGTTTGGATATATGAAAATATTGCTGCCAAAATTAACAACTGATCTCAAAATGGCCAAGAAAAAATAGTTGCCATGGAATAAGTTATTTTACAGAATGTCAGCGGTCATTCCCTCACAAAAGACATTGTCGTTTGGCTAACCCACCCACTACAGAGCACTTCTCTTAGCATTACAGCCAAGTGACAATTATTGCTGACTGCTACTGTGATGGTGCTGTTGGGTTTGATGGTGAGGTCATTGAATTCAGTTTTCACACATTAAGCTCAGTTCTTTGTTTCTTTCTCGTTGGCAATATCAACTATTCAGGAGGAAATTTGTTGACAACTTAGATTCAGACTTGCAAGGGTGCACAGCCTGCAGAACTTTGTTTTATGCTTTCACAAAATGATGACTATTTACTCAAAATGTTTAAATCTGGTATTTTGATAGAGTAACTGCATAAGTTTACAAATACCCAGTGTGACCTTTAGTGCAAAAATTACGTAATTGCACTGTATACAAAATGTCAGGGCAAAGTACTTCTGATTAAAAATACAGCACCCCCCCCCGAATGCTAGTGTCACCTGCCATCACAGTTTGTGTCTGGGGTCAAAGGTCACATGGGATCATCAGAGGTCAATCTGTATACACCCCATATGAGTCTTGGGCCAGAGGTTCTTCTGAGTGAGTATGAGGTGAATTGAACAATGGGTAAAAGCCTGATTCCAATAATGCAAGGTTAACATTATTTAACATTATTGCCACACAGATACATTCACACACACACACAGAATTTTTACAAAAAAGGGTCAAAGGTCATTAGGGGAAAAAAAAAAAAAAAAAAAAAAAAAAAAAAAAAAAAAAAAAAAAAAAAAAAAAAAAAAAAAAAAAAAAAAAAAAAAAAAAAAAAAAAAAAAAAAAAAAAAAAAAAAAAAAAAAAAAAAAAAAAAAAAGAGTTTGGTTGTAATTGGCAGAAAATGCAAAAAAATAGTGCCACACATATTTGGCAACCTGGCAAAAAAAGAGTGGCACACACAGATATACAGACAGACACACCAGGGGTGGATCCAGGATTTGAAAAATGTCAAAATTACTGGGGGGCTGAAAGGCTAAACTTGTCCAAAATGGGCTGATTTTGCAGAATTACCGGGAGGCGTGCGCCCCCTTCGCCCCCTCCCTAGATCCGCACCTGAATACTACCAAAGTAATCCCTTAGTGCCATTCTCCTTGCAGCAGATGACACAAAGACGCATCAAAGCAATCAACCATTTGCTGTGTGTTTGTGTGTGTGCATGTACGCATATGTTTTAAAGGTGTGTGCATGTGCTAATTGACCAGAACATTTTCCACAATTTTTATGATCTTTTTTCAACTTTGATATACAAATTTTTTGAGAAAAATTTTTGTAAGAGGGAGGGGGAACGTGAAATTTTTCATCAACGAGAGAGAGGGGAACATGAACTTTTAAATGGGGAAATCAGCATGATCATGGGGGGAGTGTGAAATTTTTGAACAGAAGCGAGGGGGAACGCGAAAAGTTTTGCCGAAAAAGTTGAAATCCTCCATTCCCCCTGGCATAAATAATGACCACTCCCTTAGAGATCCTTTTATTAGAGTCTGTCATCCACTGGCCTAATCAGAGGCATAACCAGACATAAGAGAAGATATCAGTAGCTTCCCACAATGCATTGCTTCCAATGGAGGTTTTTGTACAGCTACTGATGTGAATCGTTAGAGATGAAACATTGCTAAATTGACAGTACTGATCACAAACTTGCATTTTAAGAATGTTTCATCTCTAACAATTCGCATCAGTAGCTGTACAAAAACCTCCATTGGAAGCAATGCATTATGGGAAGCTACTGATATCTTCTCTTACCAGACATTTACATTTGGGGAAAGGATGGGGGGGACAATATAATTTTTGGGGAATCGCGATAGCACATTTTTCAAAGGTGAACAAAGTATACTGTTAAAACTATGTATATATTAGTTTTCTGATCTCATTTGGGGGCAGGAATGGGAAAGATTTTGGTTGGGGGCTCTAGCCCCCTGCCACTGATATAACCATTTATTGCAGGGGAGAGGCAAAGAGGGACACAGTATACGTTTTCAGGGGGAAAGATATATTCACTGTAAATTGGTGCATGTGCAGAAACTCACTAACTCCACAGGGGGCGAGAGGGAAGAAAATTCCTCTGCCCCTCTCTGGTTATGCCACTGGCTGCTGCTAGTTATACAATTGGACCCACCTCTTTCCAACAGTGCCCGCCTTGCACCAAATGACTCCTAGATTAACCCTTCAAGAGACCCGTGAGATTATAAGATGCATTACTTTAATGGAGCTCTATTCACTGTTTTTACACTATGTCCCAAATTTTTCAATGTATGATTTATGTAAGACAGATGAAGTATTGGGGAGTATATCACCATGTTCTGGGGCGTCACAGGAGGAATTTCAAATAGGTATGTGTTCAGTATAAGATAAAGCATGACCTTTGATGGAGTAAATTGAGATAAACACTAGGGGTGTGGTGACCCAAACGACAACGCCCACCACCCCCCCACACCACAGACTTAACTCCATTAAAATTGAGATTTGGTTATCAGAAGTTCATATTTTTCTCCTGACCCCAGTGAAGTTTTAGACCACAGGAATGGAAATGTTTACTTTTGATGTTCTGAACAAAAAGCATTTGTGGGGATACCACCATTTATTTAACCACCCACACGTGGTGTACCCAGATTTATTAACACCACACTGTCTTATGGGCCAATGTAGTGCACATTTTGCTTCTACTCTCTATCGAAAATTACAGCTGATGATTCAAATCAAAGTTGGTTATTGAGATGTTTTGGTTTGGGTGAAAATCGGACCTGTGATCAGGTTCACCACCTTTAAGGATGTAATTCACGAGTTGACATGTATGTTTTCCAACTTACAGGGCATGGGACAGCAAATTTGTGTTGTGGGCAATTTGCTCCATGCTCCATAGACCTGTATACTATGGATCCACACCAGTAAATTGAGATAGTAGAAACAGAGGAAGTCCAGCCCGCCTGCAAATGATGGTTGTTTTTGGAGGCTGCCTAAGGTACCCTAAAATATGTGAGGAAGTCATGGTTGCTATCAGTTTTAAGTATAAAATCTGTAGGACGGAATATCTAAAACAGGTTGAAATGATCCGTTTATTTTTATCCGACAACCAATTTTAACCGTATTCTTACAGGGGGATGAACACCTTGTACTAAAAAAGTGCTTACCCAGGGTCCACGGTGCATTCTTGTCTTCATGGTCTCCAGTAGCTCAAAAATTTGGGGGATAATATACCCTAAGAGTCATGATTGAGTGTGCGGTATGTGAGATATGATGTAGTTGACGTCCAGCGGAATGTTAGCTTTAAGGTCTCAGATGTTCCATTGAGTGAGGAAAATGAGTTGAGTTTCATGTTTGCCCATTTGGACAGGAACGAATGGGCGTTTATTTACCAGTTGTGAACCTATGGTTGTCCATGGTCAAGCATGGTCATTTTCCCACAATTTGTTGATAATGCCTCATTGAACATGTTTTGACCATGCTTTGACCACGGTCAACCTATTAGGGTTCAACATAGGTTGGGCTGTGGTTGCATTTCTCAAACCTAGGTTTTGTACATGGTCAAGTGCGATGGTAAAGGTAGTTGGCCATGGTCAAGCACCGTTCACAATAGTTGACAATGTGATGAACCGAGCTAGCATGGGTGGAACATATTTCCCTGAGTAGGTTGGTCACTATAGGTGGTCACCTACATAAGTCAAAAGGTCATTGGGGGTCCACTGGAGGTGAGTCTTGAGGGGTTCAAGAAACCACTTTCCATTTTGGAACATGAGTTTGCATTCACTGAAATTAGAAGAAAAAAAATAAACATTAAAAAATCAATTATATGGCATCAAGTGATTTTCAGGTATCCGGAAATGGATATAAACAGTGAATTCATATAATTTAGTCACTCAATTAGATTTTCTTAAAGGGGCCATTTAGTGATTGTCATCACCTACTTTTTATTAATGTTCACTTACTATCCTGATGAAACGTTATTCACAAAGTTTTGATGGTGGATACCGATCTTGCGGTTTGTGTTATGAGCAATCGTTGTTTTCCCACGGTCCCAGAGGCAATGTGTTATCATTTCTGGTATGTGTACGACAGAAAATAAAAATTGCGAATTTCTTACAGATACGACCGAACTTTGGCATTGCTGGATTATTGTACACGGGATTACTTAGGCTAATGGTTCAGGATGATATGAAATCTTAACCTTTTTTGAGGTAAGTTGGGGGGGGGGGGGGACGAGGTTGTGGATCAAAAATGAGCCCCTTTAATATTTGGCTAGTGAAATACTTCAAAAGTGAAAACAAAGGCAAAATCAATTGAAACAGGATGAATGTAGTATTTGCTCAAGTACAAAAATCAAGAATTTCAAATTTTGATCAAAGAAACACTTTAAGCTTAGCTTTTCAGATGGGATATGTTTAAAGAAAAGCATGACACAAGTATACAGAACTCAGGGCTTTTCATTTTTTAGGAACATGTAAATTCTTGTTTTACCTTTAAGCTATGTGCAATTTTTATTGTATTTTGGTCACCGATTGATTGAGGTGGTAAAATTTTAAAGCTTTCATGCTTGTAGGAAGATTCAGGCTTAAAGCAAGACCTTCCCTGGAATTTTGTTTAAAGGGATGAACACCTATCTCCCTCCCATTCAGAATCCTATTTATCTTTATTACAAATGTTCTTTGATTTTCACACAATAATAAGAATCATAACTTTGAAAAAAACCTTCGTTCAAATGTTCACAAAAAACATCTTGCAGTTTACACCACCATATAATGCTAGTTTTCCAGGTCAATTCATCTAATACAGCACAGTTCAAATAAAATGTAAATTGCAGGTAAATGTAAATTTCAGTAAAAATGTCACGAGTTTTTAAAAAAGTTTATAGAAATTCTGGGGTTGATTTGAGGAAAAAAACTATTGGCATTGCCTTGCTCAAGTTAAATAGGCATTTACTCTGTACAAGTATGTTCCATACATTTGGGAGGGCATTTAGAGCTTTTTATATAGGTACTACTGTGTACGGTGTTGTCATACTTGACATAAAAACTGTAGCAATTGGTCATTTTCTCCTAATGCTGGAAAAAGTCTTGTGATTTACTCCTAGTTTGACAAAGAGAAATTCAATAAGACAAAAAGAAAAGAAACACTACACAAAAATTTGTGATGGTTTGCAAAATGTTTTAAATTATGAAAGAAACATGTAAATAAATCACACACTTTGGATGCCCTATGGACCTCCTGAGAACTTGCTACCTATGATACAATTGGTTTTTGGTCCACACAGATAGCTGAACCCATAGAGTTCAGAATATGGAGTGTCGGATCAGGGTTTTTTGACTTGGTGGACCAGTTCAGAGTTTAAAAACTCTCTGGAGTTTTATCGAGGTGTCTAGTGGAGGGGTTGATCCCCTAAAAAAACTTGAGGGGTGAAGCTCAGCTCCAAACCCGATTACACACTCCAGAGTGTTTGGATGTCGTGCATTGTGGATGGCTTCGGGTAAAATGAGTGAGCGGATTGGGGGTGACCTCGCAAGGTTCGTCTTTGTTGACAAATTCCTGTGTTTGAAATATCTACGCGTGAAAGTCCATGGTGTGTTGACTTCCGTTACACTCCGATATGAGAAGTAGAGGAGAGTGGTTAGCGGGAGAAATTTCACGCACGCCTTTTGGGCCTATTGTGTGGAAACATATGGAGTGTAGTTAAAATAATGGATTTTAATTTTCACCTCCAGAGTTTCAAACACTTGGAGTTTTGTGGACCGTGTGAAAAAACCAATCAAATAGTGCTTACCTATAGATCTGGTATAAGCACGCCAGAAACATGTAAAAATCCAATTGCCACATACAACTATGAGTTACAATATGCTCATCCACCAAGGACACGAGTTTGTCAGTGGTTTGTATTTATTTATTTATTTATTTTATTTATGGTGATAGACAGAGTTTCTTATGTAACAGTGGCACACACCTACCCGGGTGGTGCATCCATAAAACAAGAATATGTATACAGACGATGACATGAACTGACCTTGTGTGATCGGGGTATCATATTATCATACCAAAACCCAGGGGGTGTATTTTCTAAATTACATTGGTGAATGAAAGCTACGGGAAACTGTGCCAAGGGAATTGAGATTTTACTGCTCATAGCGATTACTGAGCCTACTTGTCCCCTGCCAGTTGCCGTTTAGAAATCACACATTTTCAGGTTTAAGTTGATATGAACCTTCGTGTCATGCATTGGCCTTGCACTGTATTGTCCGGGTGAACAGTTATTGGGTTCGAGCTCTGCTTTGACTGTTCTCCCTCCATAAATGTCCATTATTGTAATCTGATTTCTGGATGGAAAGAATAACTGAAACTGAAAAACTGATGTCATTACTCTGTGAGAGTTACATTCTAATATCCTGTTCTTATATCAATGTTCATATACATACTCTCAGTCTGTGTGAGGCAGCAGTCTTAAATTTGTTATCAGTTGCACAACTTTGATTTTCACAATCAAAAATATCCCATTAAAATGAAAATCTTTAAAATAAAAACACTTTTAAGAAATTGGGAAGATCTGTGGAAATGTCTTGATTAAAAATGAAACAATCTTGTAACATATCCCCCATTTACAGTGATATAAAATTAAGGTATTCACAGATTTTAAAACAAAATTCATATTTCAGAGTAATCTTACAAGTCTACCCAAGATGAAATTAACACATTTTAAGTTTAAAGGGGGATGGCCCGATTTAAGAATATGAAATTTTCATCTTGATAGATTGGCCTTCACCCCAAAACCCCATCTGTAAAGTTTCACGCCGATATTTCAATCCGTTTTGATGTGAGAGCTAAAAACGTGATTTTGTAAGCCCCATAGAGTACTCTGTACAATTAATATTGGTCGACCAAAATGGGTAACATTTTCGTTCATAATTTCCAAACCAAACATTCTTTGGCCCTTAGATTTCACAGGGTAAATGAGAAAAAAGTAGCTTTCTTCTGATACCAAAATGTTGACCACTTCCGGTAAAATCTGGGGCTTTTGGAGACGAGGCTATTAGCGATCGGGCCATGGACCTTTAATTATAACAAATTTACCTAATGATATTCTGCTAACATAATTCCCTGTACAAATTATTCATTTTGAGGCATGTTTTTGCCAAACATCAGGGTTTAAAGAAGTAGGCTAATATATACCTGTACATATGAGATGTGAATGTGATACATATCATTATTTGTTCAAGTTAAAACTGACAATTTTGCATATTTTCCCACCAAAATATCTTGATGCAACTTTTAATACTTTCAATCTTAGAAACAAGAAGACGATCTTTTTTAAATGTCTGTGAACCCAAAGCTGTGAGCTGATACAATATTAGCAGCCTGACCAAGTTTGCTAAAATGTTACAATTTAGGGAACCAATATTGATTGTAAAACCAGTCATATGTGAACCCCTAAATAAAAGTTGTGCCAAGGGTTGTCTCCAGAGAGCATCCTCTCTGAATTAAATTCCTAGGAAGTTTTGGTGTTGTTGAACCTGATACGAAAATTCTGTACCAATGCTCAGGAATTTGTAGACATGAAAATTATTGTAACAGATGTTTGTATAAATATATTCCAGTGCAATTCTATGAAGAGCAAGATACGTGGAAATTTGTAACATTGCTACAACACAATTCTCTGTCTGCATGGTATTAGGTTCACAAGAAGTATACAGGATTAATCTTTCATATTTTGTGTTACTTTTAATTAAATAATTAAAGGTGCATTTTGTGATTGTAGCTCAGTAGACATCATCAAAAAGTTTCCAAAATGTTAGTTTTTTTATGGTGGTGTGTTTTGGTGTCATGAGCACGGTATGAGCAAATCTTTGTGTCACATTGTCCATGGGTCACTGTGTTGTAATTTCTGTGTTTAGGGACATAAATTACATCAGTATATTTTATATTTAGGAAATCTAATCTGTACTTAAGATTAAGCACAGATAGGAAAGTTAAACCAATGGTTCAATGGTGTCAAAATCTCAAATTTTAAAGGTAAATCAGGAGTCAAAAAATGAGGTCCCATAAACTTTCTATAAATCTAACAATGCATTTTCTATTTTTGCCTAAATTATGCAATTAGCTTAGTAAATATGCAATAAATATCACATAGAAACCTTAGGTATGCTTTGATAGGGTGATGATACCATCCTCAAAGCATCTACAATAGCCCCCAAATGCATTTTCTATTTTGGCATAAATTTTGCAAATTACTTGTGGAATTATCAAATTTTGGCCTCATAATCTAATCATGTAAGAAATCTGCTACCCACCTACCATCCACCAAGTTTCATCACTATAGCCTATAGAGAACTTCAGATAATATTTATAATGGAAAACTAATACCAAAATGTTGTATACCTTTACACATACCCATATATAGTGTACATACACAAACAGAAATAGTGATTGCATTGTCTTTTCTTGAAATTTGTTCAGGTGAGACAAACATTAACTATACATCTTCATTCAAGAAATATTAGTGTCTTCTGGTGAAGCACACATGGTTGATTTCATACTAACCAAAAATATTTATTCACATATCCCCCCCCAGTGGTAAAAAATAAGGAGGATATCAGGTTAAATATATAGAACTGAACAAGTACTTGTCCACAGCTACAATGCTGGAAGCTAGGAAAGAATTACTCTCTGAAGTTCAAAAGCTGTTCAGAACAACTATTCATGATCTGCTAAAAACTCGGTCGAATCGAAAAAATCATCAAAATCACTGATTTTTTTTTTGGCATGTAGGTACATTATCAGTATCCTACCATACCCTGCAAATGATAAGACCAGAGAACGACAACCTAAATAGACAAAATCGGAAATTTTAGCATTACTGTCCGAACGGACACTTATACACCCCGTAATTGAAGGAGAACCGATCTTGGAACCACTGCCGTTTTCTTCCTTTTCGTTCAATTCACAGGCTGGACAAGTACTTTATGAGATTCTACAGACTTATCACTTCACTTTGAGCTATTCCTGCAATTTCAAATCTTTTTTTCAATCACTGATAGTGTCTTTAAAGAGTGAATTTCATTGTTTTAATTCACATTTTACTGTTTACTCCTCTCCCCAGCAGCAAAGTGAATAATATGAATAAATTCATAGAGACCCACACTCATGGGTGTAACCAGGGGTCACTTGTCAGAGGGGGCAATTTCCTGGTTTTGAGGCAGATTTTCCCAGTTGGAGGTGGTTTTTGAGGCAGATTCTATCCTGGTTGGAGGTGAAAATTTCCCAGTGAGCAGGCAAAAAAAGGTCTGATTTAGCATGATTTTCAAGCTTTTTCTTCCCAGTCAAAGCTCTCTGGGGTGGCAACCTGTCATCCTCCCCCTTGAGGCAGATTCTCCTGGTTGGAAGTGAAAATTCCTGGTGAGCAGTCAAAAAAGGGCCGATTTAGTATGATTTTCATGCTTTTTCTTCCCGGTCAAAGCTCTCTGGGATGGCAATTTGGCAACCTGTCCCCCCTCCCTCGCCTGTTACGCTACTGCACGTACCTACAAAACATCAGCGGCAACATTACAGGACTTGGTTACTAATAGCTTATGTCTTGTGACTGGTTGGTAGGTAACCTTTCTGTTTATTCATGCATGTAGTTATCACCATGGAAATGCCTTATTTACAATGACTGAGCTTTAATTAAGCATTTCTGGAGCAGAAAGCACAATGAAACATTGTTGTAGTGTGGCAAATTAAGTTTAAATTGCCCCTTTTTTACCCAACACATCTGGAAATACTTTAGAGCCATGCACTTATTTGTCCCTGTAATTAGGGTAAATCTGAAGAGAATTTCACAAGGAGAGGCAGGTACATTACTGTCAGGGATTCACTTAATCAGGAAAAAACCAACATAACTATTTTTTTTGTATAGATGCAGGTATGCATGCCAACATTTTAGAATAAGGATAAATTGCACTTTTAGCTTAAATGTCCATATGAACAATTTATATACACACGTGTTTTCTTCTTCTCACTATTTACATATAAAAAGTCCATCATGGGATAATTGTGTACTTATTCTCACGTCAAGCCACTCCTAACTAAAATGACCATTTTTTCACATTTTAACATGATCACTAAGAGTTGCCTACATTTTTGGCAGGTGTGTCCTCGCTTGCAATAGTTGAATATGATTGACCCATATTTGAGTTCATCTATTGATTTGAATGATTTGAAGATGGCCATTTGTCTCAGAAAGCTAAGAGCACCCCCAGCTTCAGGATAAATCGTTTATGCTTGACTGAAGAAATCACTCTTAACCTTAAGATTAATCAACACTGGAAATGGTATTTCAAGACACATACATTTGAGCTTGTGAACACAAAAATTCAATTTGCAATAAGGTTAGTTTTTTGTTGCAGCTCAGTTTGCCTATTTGAAGAAAACCAAGAGCACGCTGTTAAAAAATTATGTTCCGTACAATACAGGACTCAATGGCCTTTTCAACTACTGATCGAAAACATCGAAACTAGAAGGTGTCACATATATTACAGCAGTAAACAACAACCACAATCAACTTAATCACGTAGTGGGAAGACTGCATAGCCACATAATATTGTTGTACACTAATCAAGAACTGTGCCACTTTCAAATGATAGTATGAAGTAGGTGTTTTAAACACACCAAGTCCCACTGCATGGTAAATACGTCAATCAATCGGCAACCCTTGATTAGCTGCTGATGTTTTAATTTAGAAAATACTAAGTATTAAGGACTATTAGTCGCACATGATAAGGCATTTTGCCCAAACTCTTCCTGATCATGTTTTTGTTTTGGGAAAAACTTCACATGAATACATTTATTTTATTTTTTATTAAAGTAATCTTTTTAAAGAGAAAAAAAATTGTGTTCCCGGACCATGTGCCTTCTCCATCATGGTTTGTGGAGGGGCCAAAGGTCACCAACAGTCACCTACCCCGCTCCCTCCTTATCCACCATTTTACTGACGCATAGGCCTTATCAGACTTCATCGGCATGCAATACAGTATATTAAGTTTAACACAGTGGCGTAACAGGCGGGGTGGGGGGGGGGGGGGGGGGGGCAGAGGAGCATGGTTGCCCCTTACGAAATTTTCCCCCCTCAGGCGGGCATGCCCAATTGGCAATATGCTACTGGATTAACATTTGGTGGGGAGGAGGGAGTGAGATACAAAACAGAGTATCCCTATGTGCCTTCTGCAATTCTTGGGCAGAGGACACAAAAATTTGTCTGTTCACAAATACTAACCGAATATTTGTCTACTGGAGCTTTCCTTTGCATAAAATCCATAAATTTCCCAAATAACCAATTTGGGGACACAAATTGAAAGTCTCCCCCCCCCCACACACCTGACTTGTACAAGGATCAAACATAGAACAAATAGAAAAAATACATATGTAAGCATAATAATTAGATTAATAACAATGTCTTTTGAAAAACTATGTCAAATTTTACTTTATTCAGGTAAAAAACTACCTGCTAATTCAGGTAAAAATTATTATGAAGTTCATGTATAACTTGAGTGATTTGTACAACCATTTAAAAAGTATCTTTTACCTAGATTTGGTTTTTATAGTTAAAGAGTAATAATGGTTCAATATACAAAGGCAGAAAAATGTTCAGAAGCTCCAACTTTTTCAAATGGTGCCAAATTCTCAGAAAAAATTAATGGCACTCTCAATTCAAGTCACTGAGTTACATTAATTGAATTCAGGACAATAAGACTCAAATAGTAACAACGGCAATGTGTATATGGGGATTACTAATCCTTGACCTCAAAGTCCTTATCATGTCGAAACACACTGATAAATATACATTTTCTTTCTGTTATGACATTACCAGGCAATAATTTGAAAGTAGATTCACAAAATCAGAGCAACCTAAAAATTTACCCCAGGATGAACCTTGAACATGCACCCCATAAAACGTATCGTCATATAGTCCTGATAAGACAAAAACTAACATTTTTGTCATCTTTACTACTAAAATGATGGCATATCGTTTTTAACAATTCTATAACTTTTATTTTTATGTCCTTTTTCCAGAATTCACGTTCCCTTCATCTCTCCATAATTTTATAACTTATGTTACTCTGGACAATTCACAGTATAAGGTAGCTGATGCATTAAAGGCCAGTTACTATTTTTGTGAATAAGTATAAAAACTTGATTGTCCTTTGTCTACTTTGCCAACTGAATCTTGCTTAACATCCATTTTTTGGGTATATGCCAAAACCAGACCACTTTGAATAGGGTAGGCTTGTGCCATACTCATAATAGTTCATTGTGCATTGCAGAACTGGACAAATATTTTAACACCTTGTCATATGCCTACAGCTTGCAGAGAGTTTATATTTTTAAATTAAAGAGACACTGGCACATTTTTAAAATAGTGCACCTCAAGATTTTCAAATTGATATATTTGCATGGCTGTAAAGCATTTATAGGCCTACACATTAGTTCTCACCTCAAATGATTAAGCCCAAATAAGTGGCCTTGTTGGTAAACTGAACAGTTTTATAATAAATTCACTCCGGAGTGATTTTATTCAAGCAAACGACAAATCATGGTATTAAACACAAGAAAGCACATGTCAGAGTTGATTCCCATGGCAACCACCCTGTTTGACTGGCCTGTGGTAATCATGTAGTAGACACATTTGTTGATTGCAGCTATATGACAAACTCGAAATTTGGCCTGCAAATTACTGGCAAATTGTTAAAAATGTGCCAGTGTTGCTTTAAAGACTGAGACACTGGCACATTTGAAAAATAGTGCGCCCTCAAGATTTTTCAAAATCGATATTTTTGCATGGTTGTAAGGCTTTTATATACAAAAGCCCTCACCCGAAATGATTAAAGGGATTAGCAGCGAAAAAATCATCAAAATTCATATTTTTATATTTTTGTTACTGGCATGGATATGGGAACATAACCTGCAAGTGGTTGGCTTGAAATCCGTGTATTAAAGACAAGGCAGTACGTTTTACCTGATTCTGTAATTTCTATACGTGCGTATCAAAATTCCGACTTGAGATCAAAAAACCTTTCCCGGTGAATAGCACAGATTTCAGCGTGATATTGTGCACCAGTTTGGCCTCAAACACAAACATTATTGATCTTTATTTATTCAGTACTGGTGTAAACCACAATCAGCTGTTTAGTGCAGATTTTGAGATGCCATTGCTGTATGTCTATTTGCGGGAGACGGTATGACAAATTTCCTCAAATACTTTATCTTTTTCACTATTTGGTGGTTTGTTTCTATACATTAAAGCAGTTATATGGAATTGTACACACTTATTCCCGATTTATAAGTTAAAAATGCATTTCCACATTTTTTCGATTTTCTCGCATTATCGCTGTTAATCCCTTTAAGACCAAATCAGCTTCCTTATGGGTAAACGGATCAGCAGACGACGAAAATGGCGTTTAACACAAGAACACGCACACCGTATGCATGTTGCTCACGCTATGCACACTGTTTGACCGGTCTATAACCTTTGTGGTTTTAATATCAGTGAGTACGAGTCAAAAATATTCATGTAACATACACATTTGTTGATTGAAGTTATGAAAAACTTAAAAGTTGGCCTACAAATTACCTGGATGTCTTTATCCTCATATCAATGTCCCTATCTGTTTTGGGGTATGTTATTTTTATGTGTAAAATATATCTCTGTTCTTCCAATGGCTTAGACTATCATTTGAGAGCAAATTGAAGAAATTTCATATTTTGTGAAAATGTGCCAGTGCCGCTTTAAGGCTCATATCTATTTTGTGCTGTTATTTTTGTGTGTGAAAATATCTGTATTCTTCTGAGGTCCTAGACTACCATTTGAGAGCAAATTGAAGAAATTTTAAATGTTGTTAAAAATGTGCCAGTGTCGCTTTAACTACACGAAGTGCAATCGCTCTTTTCCAGTCTTAGCAGCCTTTCTCAAGGTTTATTCATTGATTATATTTCTTGGAAAATGCACTGCTAATACGTCTCACCTTGAAATTTCCCTCTCAGTTTATTCTAAGATATTTATCTCGGACATTTATGAACATATAGAAGCATTTTCACTCTATTGATTTACATAATATTACTCTCCATGAAGGCTGCTTTTTTTTATTAAAGGTGCTTGTTCCGATCGTCTATGGAATTAACCGGAAGTAGTATAAATTTTGATATCAGATGAAAGGCCGTATTTTTCTCATTGTTGTCCTGAAATTTAAGCTTTCAAATCCATTTCTTTCTCAAGATATAAAAAACTACCATTTTAAAGGTTAACCATAAATACTAGCACAGTAGTGAATAGGGCGTTGCACTGTGCATTATTGCGTCTAGCATCAAAACCGCAAGTCTGTTTCCCACGGTACTTAATAGTCAGTGTGTACAAGTGCCAAGCTCTCATATCAAGTAGAGAACATGATAGACCAAAATTGGAACAAGCACCTTTAACTACATTTTTCAAGAGCAAGGATTATGCATTTTTTTTCACTTCATTACCCTGAAATCTGATGGCAAGAAATCTCTTAATTAAATGCAAAGATTTACTAAAGCTGAGCAAAGACCTTGTGGTGCACACATGCAAACTCTAAATATCTGAAGATCAGTTGAAAGAACAAGATATGGTGAGAGATGGGAAATAGGCAAATGGCATGAATTACAAGTTACTTTTGTTTTTAAGAAAATGGATTGTACTAAAAATAAATTTGTATATTCAAGATCATGCTGAATATAAGTAGAATGTTCTTTTCAATTGTGAACACTTTTTGTCAGAATCAAGATCCCTAAAATGGAGGGGGGGGGGGATAAGACCGTAGGTGGTGGAATAGGGCCGGGGCAAGATTCTCTTTACCGTAAAGGGATAAGCAGCGATAATGCGAGAGAATAAAAAAAATGTGTTCAACCATTTTTTAGCTTATAAATCAAAGATAAGTATGTACAATTCCATATAACTACTTTAATGTAGGAACAAAAACACCAAATAGTGAAAAAATGAAGTATCTGAGAAAATTTGTCATACAGTATCCTGCAAATAGCATGACATCTCAAAATATACACTAAACAGCTGATTGTGGTTTACACCAGTACAGAATAAATAAAGTTCAATAATATTTGGGTTTGAGGTCAAACTGTTCAGGTCATGGTGCACAATATTACGCTTATAAATCTGGGATATTCACACGGAAAGACTTTTTTGATCTCAAGTCGGAATTTTGATACGCACGTATAGAAATTACAGAATCAGATAGAAAGTACTGCCTTGTCTTTAATACACGGATTTCAAGCCAACCACTTGCAGGTTATGTTAGTACACCTATGCCAGTAACAAAAATACCAAAATATGAATTTTGATTGATGATTTTTTTATGTTTTGGATCGCTGCTTATCCCTTTAATCTTGGACTTCTCTGTTGAGGGCCAAAAAAGAAAAAAAAGTTTGCTTGTTGTAACCAAACCGACCCTGGCAAAACCTGACGACTCAATTCTTTTTAATGCAAATTAGCTTTAAAAAAAGTCATATTTTGGTTAATTAAAGCCAAATAAGTAGTCTGTTTGAGTTTATCTGTGGTACAAACACTTAAAATAGTATATTCCTCACTTATCCTGACTCAACTTTCACATCTGTTTTGCTTGCATCATTTGGCCTATAGTTTGGTTCAGTTCAGTTCAGTTTATTGACATTATCAAACACACATATAGTTAATAAGGACACCGGGCCAAATTATGTCTAGCTTACCTTATACTGTCGGTCTTTTTCCAAGTTGATAATGACCTCAAGTCAACCCACTTTCCAAAGTTTGTTTACATCCAACAAATTAGGTCACCATCAGGGGTGTGATTGAGTTTTGTGGAAAAATCCTGAATTTGGTAAAAAATCCTGAAAAACAGCGTAAAATTGACCTAAAATGCCTAAAATCGGGCTGAAATTAAATAAAGTTGCGGAAATTTTGAAAATAAAAAATACTGAAATCAGGAAAAATCCTGATTTTTTTTTTTTTTTTTTTTGGGGGGGGGGGGGGAAACAAGACCATAGATGGTGGAATAGGACCGGGGCAAGATTCTCTTTACCGTAAAGGGATAAGCAGCGATAATGCGAGAGAATAAAAAAAATGTGGAAAACCATTTTTTAGCTTATAAATCAAAGATAAGTATGTACAATTCCATATAACTACTTTAATGTAGGAACAAAAACACCAAATAGTGAAAAAATGAAGTATTTGAGAAAATTTGTCATACCGTCTCCTGCAAATAGCATGACATCTCAAAATCTACACTAAACAGCTGATTGTGGTTTACACCAGTACAGAATAAATAAAGTTCAATAATATTTGTGTTTGAGGTCAAACTGTTCAGGTCATGGTGCACAATATTACGCTTATAAATCTGGGATATTCACACGGAAAGACTTTTTTGATCTCAAGTCGGAATTTTGATACGCACGTATAGAAATTACAGAATCAGATAAAAAGTACTGCCTTGTCTTTAATACATGGATTTCAAGCCAACCACTTGCAGGTTTTGTTAGTACACCTATGCCAGTAACAAAAATACCAAAATATGAATTTTGATGATTTTTTTGATGTTTTGGATCGCTGCTTATCCCTTTAATCTTGGACTTCTCTGTTGAGGGCCAAAAAAGAAAAAAAAAGTTTGCTTGCTATAACCAAACCGACCCTGGCAAAACCTGCCGACTCAATTCGTTTTAATGCAAATTAGCTTTAAAAAAAGTCATATTTTGGTTAATTAAAGCCAAATAAGTAGTCTGTTTGAGTTTATCTGTGGTACAAACACATAAAATAGTATATTCCTCACTTATCCTGACTCAACTTTCACATCTGTTTTGCTTGCATCATTTGGCCTATAGTTTGGTTCAGTTCAGTTCAGTTTATTGACATTATCAAACACATATAGTTAATAAGTGCAGTGCAAAATAAAGCTAAACAAGTGATGCATTAGGCATAGGCCCCTATATACCAAATATTACATGAGATTAAAACAGATTTAACCAAATGAATAACAGTTGAAAGACTATCATAATCAGTGAGTCCCATTAAAAGCTATTAAAAAAAATAAAAAGTTCATTATCTGACATAACATCAATATTATAAATCTCAGAAATATCTGATATTTTTATCTTCATAAAGGTGCATTTCAGCATAAAATGGAATTAATCTTCTATAGACCCCCCGTAAAAACCAGTGCGACTTCAAATGGGAAGCATATAAAGCTTGATGACTAGGCTTCATCAGGCTCATTTGAATGTGTATGATGCCTCTAATATGAATATGATTGTGGGAATACAAATTTCAGACATTTTAAAGTCTGACTCAGAGATTTCGAAATATTATTTTTTTGTGTAATAATGAAAAATAGTCAACTAGAACTAAAGATAGTAACCTAAAATGCACAATTCCGAAATTTGAGATGAATCGGATTTTTCGTTTTGATGCAGTAAACATTTATGTGTAGTCTTACGTCCCATGTGTATAACAAAAATTCCGGATCCGGAATTTTATAACAAAGTTGTGATTTTCATTATGAAGGAATTCGATTTAAGCTTAGTTATTTCACACAGTGATTAGTATATGGACAAGCATTATGTATATGCAAAAAACATGATTTTTTTGGACCTCCTCAGGAAATCTCTGAGGAAAAAATCTTTAAGGAAAAAATGACCTGAAGATGATAAATACATAAACTGCAGGTATAAAAAACTCAACTTTTTGTTAGTGAAGTCAAAAGCAATCTTGAAATTCATTTTTTTTAAATTGACATCGCTACATCAATTACATCTGATCACTGAATGCAGTTCAATTTCCTGCCGATAGCTAGGGTCCCTTCATTACTTTCTATTGTTATACTTGCAATTAATGGAAATGAATCCAATCAGTATCATGTATGGAAGCATACCGCCATATGTCAATGGACCCTGGAATGACTAATACAAAGCTAGTATGAACATCTGATAGGATGGTACATTTTTTATCCGCCCATAACAAAGGTCATGTTCTGTGCAATTGTGTATGACTTGGCCTTGGCATACTTGATACATAAATTACATTTACACTCTTGCTGTACAATTGGACATTTTTTGCAGTACATAAATTTCACAGCATTAATTAAAGGCTGACTCTGAGATTTCCTGATGGGTGGTGCACTCATTTTTCAAACAATTTTTTTTTTTTGCATATACAAAATGCTTGTCCATATCCTAATCACTGTGTAAAAATAACTAAGCTCAAATCGAAGTCCTTCATATAGAAAATTTTGTTATATTCCAGATCCGGAATTGTCATTATACATGGTATCCTATGGCACTGTTACACTGTGCATAAATATTTACCGCATGAAAATGAAAAATCTGATTCGATACCTAACTTTAGTTCTAGATGACTATTTTTAAAGGTGCAACGAGAGATTTCACATATCAGGTATCCCTAAAAAATCGAAAGTACTCATTTTTGCCCTGATGTAAAGCTTTTCATCAAAAATGTCCCAATCTGAAAGGATTAAGCTGAGAAATGTTTCTTTGGTACAAAAATTGTGAAATTTCTAATTTCGTATAGGAGCAAATACGAAATTAATCCTATGTTTTCTATTGAAATATAGGCATATTAACATCGCTCTTTTTCTCTTTTGTATCACATTTCTGTAGCCAAATACAAGGTAAGATATCTATTGTGTGTGTCTAATCTATAAGAAATTACTATAATGACACAATATTTGGGTGCCTCAAAATCTCTCGTTGCACCTTTAATTAATACCAAAAATATTATATTTCCAAATCTCTGAGTCAGCCTTTAAAGGGATAAGCAGCGATAATGTGAGAGAATAAAAAAATAAGGAAATGCATTTTTTAGCTTATAAATCAAAGATAAGTATGTACAATTCCATATACATACTTTTTATGTAGGACCAAAAACACCAAATAGTGAAAAAATTAAGTATTTGAGGAAATTTGTAATACCATCTCCTCCAAATAGACATACAGCGATGGCATCTCAAAATCTACATTTAAAACAGCCGATTGTGTTTTATACCAGTACAGAATAAAGAAAGATCAATAATGTTTGTGTTTAAGGTCAAACTGTACAGGTCATGGTGCACAATATTACACTGGGATATTCACAGGGGAAGGGCTTTTTCATCTTCATGATCTTGAGTCAGTATTTTGATATGCACGTATAGAAATTACAGAATCAGATAAAAAGTACTGCCTTGTCTTTAATACAAAGTGTCAGATTTCAAGCCAACCACTTGCAGATTATGATAGCACATCCATGCCAGTAACAAAAATACCAAAATACAAATTTTTATGATTTTTTTTTTATGTTTCGGATCAGAAAATCGCTGCTTATCCTTTTAAGTCAGAGAATATAGGCCTACTCATTTCACAAACAGAAGAAAAGCTTTGGTACCAATTTTCATCTCATGCTGGGATCTTATGTCACTGCTGTACATGTATGGCTATTCTATTCATGGCTTTGCACCCAACGATACATTTTCTTTAAAACGGAATCCCTTCACAATTCAGCATAATATTATATTTTTCCTTTGCCAATAGAATATACAAAAGCATCTGTGTGTGAGTTTCTGACAAAATAGGTTGAGAAGAACATTGCTTTTTAAAGTAATGTCTAAAATTGCCAAAATTCCCCATTGACTTTACATGCAAAATTCAAAATCCATGGAACCATATTAAAAATTAATTTGAAATGAAAATGCTTATCCCTTCACAATTCAGCATAATATTATTATATTTTTCCTTTGCCAATAGAATATACAAAAGCATCTGTGTGTGAGTTTCTGACAAAATAGGTTGAGAAGAACATTGCTTTTTAAAGTAATGTCTAAAATTGCCAAAATTCCCCATTGACTTTACATGCAAAATTTAAAATCCATGGAACCATATTAAAAATTAATTTGAAATGAAAATGCTTATCAGATTCATTCTAAAATAGCCACAGAATCTACTCACTTTGAAAAAAAAGTGGTCATATGCCCACCCCTAGTAGTATGGAACAAGAGCTCAGATGACCATTGACCTTGGTCCATGACCTTTGACATCATCCACATATGAAGGAACCCCTATTGCACCTTACCTCCAAGTCTGGTTTCAATTGGACTTTTCAAAAAAGACCTGAAAAACAAAAACCTAACCAAACTGGAACATACATACGGACATGCAAGCTATTGCAAAATCCTTCTGCTTTTCAAGCCAGGGCAGTGGCGTACCCACTGGGGGGCAAGTTGCCCCCTCTGGCTCGAAAAAGCGGGACGATATGGACCAAAATATGCATTTTCACCCCTCTTTTTCGGGCAATTTTGACAAATTTCAGCCTAAATTTGGGCAAAATTAAAGTAAATTTTGCGATTTTCGCGCGCTATGAGCGCATTTCATCCAATTCAGACTTAATTGGAGGAATTCATCGGGACGACATACAAATTTTGCCCCCTCTGGCGGGACGACTTGGAAATTTCGCCCCCTCTGGATCGACTGCCTCGGTACGCCACTGAGCCAGGGGATAGAATATATTACTTTGTATTACCCAACTCATTTTTAGCGATTCCCAGTACTCACTGCTAAATTTATTTATTTTATGCCTTGGGGCCACTGCAGCCAGGTGCAAGTTCATTTAAGTGCAGGAGGTTCACATACACTTTTTTGCCAGTAAGCGAGAGCGAGTGTTAGGACTGGTTCAGTGGCCTAACGAGGCAAACGAGCCAAGGGAGCAAAATACTGGTGTATCCTTGGTGTAAGACTCGATGAAATAAATAAATTAAGCCTATACGGAATAAAGCCCATAAACCCCATTCAACTTTATACATGTGTATATTATTTCGTGCAGAAATTACATGAAGGAATAACCAAAATTCTGGCAATCCTCTAAGATCCTCTGCTTTAGGTTTTTTTTATTATTTCACCTTATAGCTGCCATATGAAGATTTGGGTTAGGGTTAGAGGGTTTATAGGGTTAGGGTTAGAGGGTTTATAGGGTTAGGGTTAGAGGGTTTATAGGGTTAGGGTTGGGGTTCCTAAACCCTAACCCAAAACTTCATATGGCAGCTTTAAGGTGAAATAATAAAATCCCGGGGTCCTCTCATTAGTCATAAGGTTCGCCAGTCATATGCATAAGGTTCGTTAGTAAAAATCAGAAATGAGAAAAAGGGTTCGCTAGTCATAAATGGTTAGAGTTATAGGATTAGAGTTAGGGTTTGGGTTAAGGCTAGGATTAGGGTTAAATTTAAATTTATGACAAACAAACCCTTTTCCAATTTATGATTAGCGAACCTTTTTTTATGATTAACAAAATTTATGACTAGCTAACCTTATGACCAGGGATTTTGACCAGTCCAAGACTCTTGGTAACCTGCTCCAGCATGTGTTAAACAGGACCAAATGCACATGTGAAGATCAGCCCAATTTTGTCAAAATTAAGGGCAAAGTTGGTTACATTCCCTGAAAAAAAATGCCCGGGGGAAGGGGGGGGGTAGTATAGTTTACAATTACTGACACCCTGTGCAAAAATCTCACAAATTTGAAAATTGGGGGCACTCTTCAAAAAAAAATTGCTATTATTGCTTTAATTTTGTGTTGCAAATGGTCACAGTCTTGGCAAAACAATTTTTTAATAAAAATCAAGGAAACTCTGTTTTAATGATCATTTTCCAGGAAATTAAGGTCAATGCTTCATTGGTTTCTTGTTAATTATTGGTCGCTTAGCAACAGAATGGACTTGTCGGAGGTTGTGCGTGGAAATTCTGTGCTGTTTTGATGTCATATAATTAGTATCTGAAGGAAGTCAATGTTGACAAAATAACTGTTCATTGGAATCAATCTTGGCACTTTCCTGGATTTGCGACTTTTTTAAAAGTCAAATAGGGGACTTTGTTGAAATTTTAACTACTTAGTTCTCCAGGTAGACAAGTATGGTTACTTTGTAAGGGGACTTTGTTGTGACTTTAAGTCCTTAAATTGACATTTGTGATCCACAGCCTCATCTCCCCTCCTGACTTGAAAATGTGATTTAATTTGATGTCATCTGAACTATTAGCCTAAGTAGTGTATGTGTGCCTAGTAGGGGCAGAACCGGGGTCACCTGTCAGAGGGGGAAAATACCCGGTTTGAAGCAGATTTTCCCAGTTGGAGGTGGTTTTGAGGCAGATTTTCCTAGTTGGAAGTGAAAATTTCCCAGTGAGCAGGCAAAAAAGGGCTGATTTGGCATGATTTTTAATTTTTTTTTCCGGTCAAAACTTCCCCCTCCGTGCCCTGTATTACCAACACTACTGGTGGCCTAGATTTGGTCCACACATTCACAAAAACAAGGATGCTAGTATTATACGATGCTTTCTTTCAGGTGTTTGCGTCGGCCCAGAGAACCTATCGATAATTCCGCTTAAATTAACATACTATGTACTTTAAAGTGGTGTAGATAACAATCTTGAAAAAACTTAGGGGGGTACGGTACTCAATTTTGAGATTATACGACTGGTTTTAAATAAAAAAGGTAAAAAAAATAAAAAGTTTGTACAGGAGTCTATGAGAAAATTAAAATTTGGCAACCATTATGCCTCATAAGAGTGAAAAAAACGATTCGATAGAATTGTTTAATTTTCACTTATGTTCAAGTGTTTTGATTGGATCTTTGGAAAATGTAAATAAATAAGGGGTGCCGGGATTACTTTTTCAGATAAAATGACAATTATGTCAAAAAATACGTCTAGTTTGGCACCGGTCCCGTTGTCCAAGGAAAATCTAGACGCATATGCACCGTTTTTTTGGTTCGTACCACAAATCCCATCGCGTTGATAAAGGGCGATCTAACGCTAGTTTTCTTCGCTTAACGGCAGACGCTTCTCTTGTGGCCATAATCAAAATATAATATTCCGTTTACTTACTTTCCTGGTTCTGTTCACAGACTAGAAGGTCTTCTTTAAATCATTTTTAGCATTTTGACCAAAATAACCTTGTCAAGCAACATATACGGGCTTTCGCATTTATGTAAAAGTGCGAAGCTTGAAATGCATTATGCGGGGGGGGGGGGGGTTTCATGTTTGTTTTCGACCCTCACAACACTGAGTTTTTATTTATTGATATGTGTATAACTAATTGTTTAGTTTGGTTTAGTTCCAATGGATAGGAAATTTGCTAAATCTAATTATGCATATTATGGCACTATTAATCAACTTTAATAAATTATTTTTATTTATTTACTTTTTCATTTATAGTTCTAATGGTTGTGTTATTATGTCCATAATCTCCCCGAAAAAAAATGGGAGGATCTGCCCCACAGGGCGGTTGAAGAAGGTTTGATGAACTGAGAATTGTGTAACGTCTATATAGCAAACGTAAATGTGCCCTACGTCAGTCCTTTTAAGTAAAATTACAACAAAGGGTCAACGGGTTCCTAATTTTCAGATAACGATATAAAATTTGGGTAGAATTTATGCACAATTGGTTAATGAAAGGGGCACTGCAGATTCCATAGGGCGGCTGAGGGTCTACTAATCTGTCGGAAAACAGTCCCGAAAACTAGGCACGAACTGCATGGCCTGGGGTTTTCCCCGCTGCACACACCATACACCCGACTCCACCCCTTCCAGATCTATGTCCCTAATAAAGAACCAATCTTTGTGGGGTTCTTTGTAGAACCAAAAAAGGTTCTGTGACCAAGAAAATGGTTCTTTGTAGAATCTTAAACTCTAAAACCTTTAAAGGTATACGTTAATAAAGCACCCATTTTTTTTCTGTGAGTTTTTTTGACATAGGCCCTATATTTTTTCACATCCTTCCCACATATCTATTTAATATTATAGGCCTATCTCTGATATTTCTACGATGCGTCGGACTTCAACGGGTGCCTGTTGGACGCCGGTCTCTTCGTTTGTTTGAAGTTAGAGACTGCTCAGTCATTTTAATTTCTGACATTAGCAATTTTTCTTTTAAAAGAATGTTCTTTTTCCGCTCAACAAAACATTTTTTATAATGCTGAAGAGAAAGGGCATGGTCAATTCTGTCTTTTGCGCTTTCACGACACATCGCATTTGTACGCGCTGAACAAATGAGTTCTCCGCGAAATCTGCGTGTGCGCCATACGCAGATTCAAGCAAGGCGCAGGGTGAAATTTGAAATACGCATGCGCAGTAGCTGAGCTAAGTTCTCTGACGACGCAAACACCTTAAGAGCAAATGCTACCTCATGTTGACCACAACATATGTCTGTTTTTTTAAAGAGTCTACAAATACCACAAGCATGGTGTACTGTGCTTTGAGAGCTCCATTGTGTTCTCTCCTTTATTAGTACCGATTGCTACAATCGATATCTTGAATGTATGACATGAAATTTGTATCCTCTGAAAATCTCATATTTCCATTTAAAAGTGTATGAGTTCTATGACTTCTATCAAGACTTTTTCAACAACTTGCCTGCAAGGCAATCTTTGGCTATACTCCATTTCCCTACCTCCGTGCAGTGACGTCAACGTGAGATTTGATGGTCGCACCAGTAAACCCCGTGCACTGGCGTTTTTACACTCGCGCACAAAGACGGCATATCTTGCCACATACGTAAAAGCTGCGTCAAGGTTATGACATCACTGCACGGGGGTATATAGAAATGGACTATATAGTTCCTGTGTTTTACCATTGACTTAAAAACTTGCCCCCAGCATTAACTGCTTACCCGACACCACATTAGCTCACATTAACAACTAGAAATGCATGTCATGCTAGTACTAAATCCGAGCCCTGGTTCTTTACTGGATGTGATTATGTTTAATTGCATTGACAAAAATCAATACCAACCATCAGTTTGACATAACAATAGCCAAAGCCACTGGACATTGATTTTTGCCACAGTATGGAAAGCAAACCTCATCCAGAAAAAAATTGAATACATAACAAATCAATTTATAGCTAGCAATATACCTGAATTAAAACGACCTTCCTAATTTAACAGCGTACATTGAGAAGGTATTTTCCCATTTTTGGGGTCCTTGTGATGGACCTTCTGTTTCAGGTGAGAGTGATTTTTGTGGACGGTTTGCTCCAAAAGGCCCTTTTTTTTGATGTGCCAACAAACACTTGTCTTAAAGGGACAAGCAGCGATTTGCTGATCAGGAACATCAAAAAAATCATCAAAATTCGTATTTTGGTATTTTCGTTACTGGCTTCTTCTTAGCGTATCCACAAGTCATTGGTAATGGCTTGTGGTGGTGTCAGAAATTACTCAACTTAGTAAGCTGATCCGGGGCCGCGTGTATCCATGATACAGACGCTCCTAACATGGCCCACTTTTTTGAGACTGTGGGCGGATTGGGAACAATCAGGGGTTTACACCCTACTCTTATTCAACACTGACTGTGATGTACATGTACAGTTGTGACTCTCTGCACACGTGACCGACTGCTTAACATCCCCTCTGAAGGACGGGATGCTTTCATGATTCATTTGCCCAATTCCAAGTGAACCATGGAGGAGAGCGGTATTTTGTATTTAATCAATAGCTCGTATACAGATTAAATCCAGAATTGAGTACCCGAATAAATCCCAGCAAGTGACCCCACTGGGATTCGAACCCGGGATTTTTTGGTAAATTTGCGCCACAGGCAAGCACCCTAACCACTAGGCCATGCTCTCCCACTTCGTTACTGGCAAAGATCTGCCAACATAACCTGCAAGTGGTTGGCTTGAAATCCATGTATTAAAGACAAGGCAGTACTTTTTATTTGATTCTGTAATTTCTATATGTGCGTATCAAAATTCCGACTTGAGATAAAAAAACCTTTCCATGTGAATATCGCAGATTTATAAGCATAATATCGTGCACCATGACCTGTACAGTTTGACCTCAAACACAAATATTATTGTCCTTTGTTTGTTCTATATACTGATGTAAACCACAATCAGCTGTTTAGTGTAGATTTTGAGTCGTCATCGCTGTATGTCTATTTGCGGTAGATGGTATGAAAAAATTCCTCAAATACTTCATTTTTTCACTATTTGGTGTTTTTGTTCCTACATTAAAGTAGTTATATGGAATTGTACATAGTTATCTTTGATTTATAAGCTAAAAAATGCATTTCCAAATTTTTTTTATTTTCTCGTATTATCGCTGCTTATCCCTTTTATCAGAATTACTCTCCAATCTGCTCATGCACAAAATCCACACATGTTGGGACTAGGGACAAACGAATGCACATAATAATTAGTAATAAATTCCTAATGTTCATATGCTTTAAGAATACTGATTAGATATAACTGTCACTAACTGAGCTTGGCATGACTGGAGGATTGCAATTATGCTCTGACCAAAAGGGGAAAATAAATTATAACTACAAAGACAGTAACAACCAATGCATCGGCACCCGATATGATTTTGCCTACATTGTGTGATCATGACAAGTTTTCTTTTTGACTGCTAATTAGCAAAAATAAAAGGAATCATGCAGAATAAAATCACTGTGGGCATACCAGCAGTGATGGAATGATGTGCCCCATTGGCTACAGTATGGAACAAGGAGTGTAATATTTTCCGCTGTGTTGGGGGGGGGGAGCTCATTGCTCCACGAGAGTGGATAATTTTAGCGCAGTGCAAATACAGGCCTTTCAATTATTTTACCTAAATTTTTTTTCTCAGGCACCTCAAAAATTTTAAAAGGGGGAATGACTGATTTCTTAAATGCCCAAAGCATTCCAAATTGAACACACCTTCCCTTCCTATTTCTCCCTCTCATTCTTCTCTTTTCTATCTCCTTTTCTTGTTTTCTTTTTCCTGTTTTTCTAGTAGGTTGCCCTAACTTTCCTTGCCTGTTATGTTACTGATCTTGCACCCAATTCCAAGGCCAAGATGGGCTCCATTTTAAACGGAGAAGGGATTAAATGGAAGGGATAAGGGTTTAAGATCTGACAGAACATCTTTATACACTGTTGGGGCACTAATCAGGGTTTCCTAAGCAAGCATCAACCTACCATAAGCTGGGGTCCGTTCAAAACCTCGCTTGTAAATCTTTGTGTGTGCTATGTCACGCTTGAGTGGACCAATTTAAATCAAAAGCCACTGTGTTTTTAGTCTAGTAACAAAACAAAAAATAAAAAAAAATTTTGGGCGTATTTGAAAAGGCCAAAATTCTCAGTTAGTACATTACAACAAAATAGGCTACGTATGAGTTCTAATTGGACCCATGGGCCTTTTCTCTCTCTGCTCCTAGTTCTTACTTCAAGAAGAGTAACATTTTTACTGACATTTAACATACAAACATCGTTAGTGTATTCACATAGTTGTTTATTAACCAACATTCAGAGTAGTCAATAGCAAAGATAAATACCCTATTCCTAAACGATCAACCCAAGCAACCAGGGCCCTTCTCTCTCTTCCGTTACCCTTCTAGAAGCCCCTTTACATATTTATGAAGTTACAATTTACGACATTTCAAAGTACAGAACAAAACTCTTGTGCATTCACGTATTGTTTAGATCAAACAAACACTCGCCTATACAAACACAACTTCAAACATACATTAATTAAATAAGAACATATGAAGTACTCTCTGACCATATGAGTTTAATGCTCAAGTTGATGTTCTTTACTTGGTGCTAATCGAGCGAATGTTCGGAATTGTTTAACGTACATGATGGAAAAGATTGGTTTTCATGGTTGTACCGAAGGAAATTACATTACCTCATCTCTTTTTACAACTCTCAAATCCACAGGAAATGAGCGTACTTGTTACGTTCATGGAGGCAGCTGCCTGATTCCATAGATTGTGGCGTAAACAAAGGACCAGGATGGGGAAATAAAACAATTCCGAGATATCCAATCAATTACCTTTTATGCAAGGTGACAATTATACAGGATAATGTTACGTAAGAGAGCAAAATGGGTGTTTGCCTTCCACTGACCAACTCTTCAGTGGTCACCTTGGAAACTTTAAAAGCAGTTTGGTAGAAAACCCTTACTTTCTCAAAATTACACTTTTTGGGGAAAAATGCAAATTTTGAATACATGAATACAAATATGATGGAATGGCACCTGGGTGAAATGCACCCCAAATGGTACCTTTCCACTACTTGCCACCCAAGGAAAAACATTTTGAATTTTTTCAAAATTGCATCTGTACATGTAATTGGGGTCAATTTCAGATTTTTCTCCTCCAAATTTTAAACTTGCAAGTTGCTGTTTCCCCTTCCAGGAAAAAGTTCTGACACTGGGGGTGGGGGGTGGGGGGGGGGGTATTCTTAACTTTTTTTTGGGGTAGGTACATGTATGTGCCTCCTGGATTTCAAAAATTGAAGGTTCCGGAGCAGATTTGAGGCCTCAAAATATGGGGTCTCCGGAACTAGGTTTCAAAAGATTTCAAAAAATAACTGCGATTTCCAATCAGATTTCCCCAGCGATGTTTTGTTTTTTTAAAGAAAATTTGGTCAAATAGGCTTTAGACACGCAAGTTAGGGTCTCTAAACTGAAATGGTCCCTAAACGGGGGGTCTCTGGAACTGAAAAAGAGCCTGAAAATGAGGGTCCTTACAGGCAGCACATAGCAATACTTCATCCCAGTGTGAGACCCCCGCACACAAACTTGCATGCCTGTTTTTTTTAAACAAAACCCTAGTCCTGTTCAATCCTCTAGCCCTTGCATAAAGAACATAAAACCATGGTTTCTATAGTGAACAAAATTGTTTACTACTCAATGTCATAACACGAAACCTACTTCCAACAAGAATATGACCATGTCCATAGAAATCAAGTGAGATAAATGACAAAACAGAAGCAAACAACATCCCCGCCTACAAATTTTTTTGATCGAATCAGTCCTTACCATTGCCAGGAAAATCTACTATTAATTATACTGATTGCACGCGTCCTGGTTGATGTTATCACCCCCCAAGGTTTGATCAAGGAAAATCAATTTAATTTGAAACTGTTATTTTATCCTTCAGATATGTTAATAATTGATTGTCAGGTTGTCATACAGTTTTCTTATCAAACGTTCATTTATAAGTCACGCACAAATCCTTTCAAGCTGATTATCTAGAATGCCAAGTTTCCCAGTGAATGTGTTTGTAAGTGCTTGTTTTCCTTGAGTTGACATGATCAATGCACAGTCCTTCCCTCCTACTGAATATGTCATTTTCAGAGTTTACATCCTTCTCTAATCAACCGTTCCATAATTCCTCCTTGGATGCCGATGAAAATCTTATGGTGGCAGTATGGCAAATTAAGTGAATGGTTTTTTACGCAAGAATCTTACAAGACAAAAGTAAGCCAGCAGTAAGTGGCCTATCATAATCACAACTACTGAAAACTGGAATTTTTTGCACTATTATTTTTTATTTTAATTTTCCTCGCTTCGATCACAAGCAGTTTCTGTCTGTGGATATACAAATGTATGAACTATTTCTTTTGCCTGTACGATGTTAGGAAGTGCCCAAATTTTCTTAATTTAAATGATGGAGGGGCAAAGTTTAAAATGAGCAAAAATACAAAAATGATCCCGGGAGATGAATCGTCTAAAAATTTCGGGAACTATTTGCATTTGGCGTATAAAAGCATTTATTGGTCACGACGATGGTGAACACTGTATATACTTTGTCCTCGTCTGAAGTATGAATTGAGGACGCGCGTGTATACCCCGTGCCACCTTCAGTTGCAGTGCGTTTGTGCATTGCCTGTACGCGCTCGCTGTTGAAAGTTCGGTTTTACCACGTATACGCCCGGGTCTCTACTTCGTACTTCGAGCTGGACAGTATGCGTATATTTGGACATTATTTATAGTTCTTCATCAGACCTTGCTTATGTATGTCCTCCATCAGAAATGTACCAAAGATGAGGAATCGTACAATAATGTCATGTCAGTGTGTTCTTAATTTTCAGCTTTTATGGTCTATTTAACAAAAGAAAAGACACACAACCGTACTCTCATTAAATCGACTCAGAGATTTCGAAACATTATTTTTGTGTAATAATGAAAAATAGTCAACAAGAACTAAAGATAGTAACCTAAAATGCACAATTCCGAACTTTGAGATGAACGGAATTTTTCGTTTTTATGCAGTTAACTGGATTATGTTTAGTATACGTCCCATCGGATTTCTGTGTTAACAAAAATTCGGGATCCGGAATTTTATAACAAAGTTGTGATTTTTCTATATGAAGGAATTTAATTAAGCTTAGCAATTTCCCACCGTGATTAGTATATGGACAAGCATTATGTACATGCCAAAAACACAATTTTTTGGAAATTGAGGCGCCCTCCTCAGGAAATCTCTGAGTCGGCCTTTAAAGCACTATCAGTGATCCATGCCAAAGAGTCAAAATATTTGTAATTTTCAGGAATAGCTTAAAAGTGAGGATAAGTCTGTAGGTAGAATGGCTATAATTATTATTTTCCTAAAAAATTGACAGGAAAAAGACACAGAAACCAGCAAGTGTCCAAACACAAAAATATGTGTTGTAGTAAGTGTCCTTACAGACAAATAGTTACTAAAATATCCTACTTTGTCGTTATTAGTGTTGCTTTGGTCTTATAAACTTGTGATTTTTACAGACATGCAAAAATCTGAGTTTCGATATTTTTTTATTTTGCTGATAAATCATTGATAGTGCCTTGTTAAAACTATCTGTCTGCTCCCTCAATCTGTATCTCTGCTCATGGATTTAGTACGGACCTTTAAGTAGTTTTGGCATTGGTGGTCGGCACGACGTAAAGGCCAATAATGATTGAAAAGCCGCCGTAGAAATCAAGCACTGTATAAAGTGTATAGCCTCATGGACTTGCCGACGCAGTGCTGCGCGGGAAGTCAATTACACTAAGAAAATAACCCTATGGGCCGCGAGTATATATGCACTACTTGTATTTGTAGTACTCCTGCAATTCGTTTTTCGATGAAAATAACTATTATTATGTATTTTGGAGATATTCTGTCGGGATTCGTGCTACACGATTTGACTTATAGTACTGTGTTATACATAGAAATGCGGGTGATTCGTAAATGTGAAGTGCCAAAGACTCTTGATAATGACTCGTCTGACATTGCCCGAAATTTCAGTATGACTCCGTTGTACTACATGGATGTCATGGATTATGCAATTGTGAGCTGCAATTTCCTTGCATTGTGCATACTTAAAGACACTATCAGTGATTTGATAAATCAGCAAACCGAAAAAACCATCAAAAAATCAGATTTTTGCATGTATGTAACAGTACATTTTTACAGTTTGATGTTAAGTACTTATCTCATAGTAAGACAACAGGATTGTAAAAGCGGAACCATGTTTTAGGCTAAATATAATTACTCTCTAGTTGTGTAAAGGCTTTGACCTTGGTTTTTGAGAGGCGCTATATCAAATGCCGTTTTGTATTGTATTGTACAGGTATCCTAACATACCCCTGCAAATGATAAGACCAGGAAGCAACCTAGTAAGGACAGGATCAGAGATTTTAGTCATTATTGTCCGAACCGACACTTACTACACAGGAAATTGAATGGAGAATCGTATCTTGGAACACTGCCGTTTTCTTCCTTTTCTGTCAATTCTACAGCTGGAAAAGGTAACTTACGAGAATTCTACAGACTTATCCTTCAATTTGAAGCCATTCCTGCAATTTCTTTTTTAAAATAATTTTTCAAATCACTGATATTGTCTTTACTTCAAATGCAGGTGTGCTAATCCCAGAGGGTAGATTCTGAAATTAGTTTGAAGTCCAAAATCACACGCATGGATCACATCACATGGCAAACCACTTAAAGCACTCTCTGTGATTTGCTAAATCAGAAAATCATCAGAAAGTTCCTTTTCGGATCATTTAAGGTGCAACAAGAGATTTTGAGGCAACCCACATATTGTCTCATATTAAAATATTAATTTTATATAGACACTCAATAAGACTCTTACCTTGTATTTGGCTATAGAAATGTCTTAAAGCAGAGGAAAAAGGTGTTTTGATTTGTTTTCATATTTCAATGTAAAACATAGGCTGAATTTCGCATTTGGTCCCTAGTAAATTAGAACTTCACAATTTTTTTTAAAAAAAAGCTGCATACAGGTATGGAAGGTCTATTTGATTGGATATTTTTATGGAAAGCTTAACATCAGGCAAAAATCGGTACTTTCAATTTTTAAGGGATACCTGATATGTTGAATCTCTCGTTGCATCCTTTAACAAGATAGGTATCCTAACAACCCTGCAAATGATAAGACCAACAGCCATTTAATAAGGACAAAATCCCATAGATTTAGTCATTACTGTCCCAATACGGACACTTACAACACGTAATTGAATGGCGATTTCTATCTTGAATACTGTGCTGTTTTATTTCCTTTTCTGTCAATTTTCAGTTGCAAAATAGCCTTATGAGAATACTACACACTTACCCTTCCACTTTCAACCCGTTTCCTGCCAATTTGAAATATTTGACTCTTTCCGATGGATCATTGACGTGCCTCTAAAAAGGTTTACCTGATCCTAAGCCTCACTCCACCTTTCACACCATCAAACCTGTATATGTTGTATTGGGATGGGTACCACTTATTTTCACCCATTTTCGTTACATTTCCAGGACTAAAATTTTACTGGCATTAAGAGAAACGTACAATTTTTTCTTCAGTACCAAAATGTCAAATTCTCATACGCCAATTAGTATTGTAACTTCCGGTACTAGTATTTTTAGGACCTCCCCTGACCTTTGACCCCGTGAAATTCAGGAAAATTGTCTTTCAGAGTAATTTCGAAAAAATGTCTAAGATATTATTTGACATTTTACAAATAGAAACATGTTTCTAGGCAGTTCAGGTGAAAATAGGGTCTGCATCCGCGGGTTTTAAATTGTATTGTATGTGAAAGAAGACTCTTCAGCAACTCCGAAACACTTCGAATTTTTGAAAGGGCGGACATTCCTTGTCAACTTATTCAATTTTGTACTCGTTACTGTTATATGGGGCCTCCATTTTTCTGATTAGGCTTTTTGGAAATATTATTTTCTCAATTTTATTTGAGAAGAGATTTCCACAGGACGGGATTTTGTTACTATAGGAGGGGGGTAAAGTAGGTATACAGTGGGGAATACCCTAGTTTGTTTTTGCTAAGTGCACCTTTTAGATATTGCACATAGGGAGTGGGGGTTCCCTCCCCAAGAATCTAAAATTAGTAACGCCTCAGTTGTTATCTTTAAAAAAGATCAAACATTGCAAGATCTGGGAATTCCCCCACAAAGTTATTATATGAAGTGATGTAATTTAGATTGTGAAATCTTATTTGATGGTGCCAGGTCATGTTTAGGCATAGAATGATGTAATATGTCTATTTTTAGACTGGGATTTTTGTGAAGTCAGTATATATAGGCGATTTGAGCTAAGTCTCGCGTCAACAGTTGCAATCAGCTATACAGTAAGAATGATAGAGCTAGTTTATTACAATAATGGTAGATTTTTTTGCTTCACACACAGTGCCCTATGTTATATTATATGTCAATTCCATGTGAGCAGAGTCTGTAATTATTCTAACTGTCGTCTTTGAAGCCGAAAGTGCTGGAATCAAAATAGGATTCCAAATTGTGGACAGATAGAAAGCGTGGTGATTACTTGGACTGTTGATTTTATTATCGTCGAGGGAATTAATTAACCTTGTCCGTCTTGAACTGGTGGACAAGATTACCTTCAGACCTGAGAAATTCCCTTGAATATAATACCTGAGGAGTTTTGTATGGACTTTGCGCTGTCATTTTGGAGTCTTCTTCGCTTGAGGACATATCATCGTTGCCCGTCAACTCGCTTTCAACACAGGACACTAGTAACCATAAGTAATTCTTAACTAATTGTGTATATGTAATTTGTTTTGGACATACCAATTCTTGAACCAATCAAGTAAGATCATTAAAACTGTTATTATATAATAATTTAGATCATTTGTGCACAAGGGCTCATTTATTTGTGTTTGAAAGGTATTTCTGACCTTATACGTCTACGAACGTCAAACAGAAATTGGGGGCTCGTTTTCCGGGAAATTGAATTGAATTAAATTTTTTGAGCCTTTTGTTCAGAATTTACACATTAAAAGTGGTGAAAAATAAGTCCCCATTGTGCAATTTTACATATAAAATTTTGTGTGTATTTACATGTACTACCATTGTAGTTTGTCAAGTTGTATATTGGTGTTGTAGAGTACAATCACAATGGAGTTTGATCCAGAGTGTTCATAGGGCAATAACTTGGGAGAATTTGATGAGCTGAGAAGCCTAGTTAATGAAAGGAAACTAGCCAAGCATTTGGACTTGTGAGGCAAACATGCCATGAGAAAACAGATCATCAAAACTAGTTTGATTGAAATTTGTCCATTGATAATTTTGGGGATAGTCATTTTGGGAAATGATCGAAGAAATTCAGTACAAGGGCCAAAGTGATGCATTCAAGTTAAGACACTGGAAATTCAAAGGAATTGGAATAGATTGAAAAAGATGAAAATGGAACAAAAAAGAAAAGGCATCAAATTCAGAATGGAACAAAAAGAAAAGGATTTGAAAAAAAATGCAAAATGAATGAAACAGAGATGGTAATTACAAACAGCAAATGGAGATGAAAAAAGACAGAAAAAAATAAGAAGAGCTTGAAGCTCAGATAGAGTTAGAAAAATTGAACAACAGGCTAGCTCATCATACTCTTCCAAGAAATCTTGTTTTGTGAGCGGCGAAAAATATTCGCCCTGGTTCCAAATTTCAGAACAAGAAGGTAGACAAATACTTCTTACACTTGAGAAATGCCAATACTTGAATGGCCCAAGGAGTCTTTGGACCTTGTTGCTACAGTCCAGTGTTCTTGGTAAAAGCCCATAACTATATTCGTCCATGTCTTGACAGATTAGTGATTATGACGAGGTTAAGCAGGCCATGCTCAAAGTATATGAATTGGTGCCACAGGCATATAGACAAATTCAGGTCTGGTCAAAAAGGATGACCCTACCCATGTTGATTTGCCCGGTGTAAAGGACAATGTTGATCTCTGCTTTTCCTCTCAAAAGAAGTTTGGGCAAATTTTGGTCAACTTAGGGAGTTTGATGTTTAGTTGAAGAGTTCAAACAGTGTCTCCAAGAGTGAAAGAATAGAAAGATCCCTCTCTCCCGCCCCCCACCTTTTTCTTGAAAACAATTGACAGTTTGCGTGAAGCAGCCGTAAGGCCGACGATTATGCATATTGACGCACAATGAAGTAATACTAGTAGGCCTACCCAAGAATTTACTAGGTACAACAAGTACAAACAATAAAGTCGGGTTCTAACAAATCATCTCATGGTAGCACTCATGAAGGGAAATCCACTCCAGGTTCCCATGAAACAGGGGATTAAAGACAGTAATGGTGCTAACAAAAACATGTATGGGACCCAATACAGTTCACATGCAAGCACTGTAGAAGCCAGGACATACAAGGTCCCGGGGTTGGGAGATACGGGCTATCCATCCACCCAAATGGAGAAAGCCAAAGTGAGTCAAAACCATAGGTTGTGCAGTACTTTGAGGTCAAAGTTCATTCTTTCTTCTGTTCAGAACAGAAATTCAGCAAAAGGGAATTGACACAGAAAAAGTAAGGGCTGACTTTAAGCCTTTTGTTTTTGAGGATTTGTGTCACTTTCAGTTTCAGGTGATAGTTTAGATCACAACCCATTAGAATCATTCGGGACACGTGCTGCGCGCAGTCCCGATGATATTGGACGATGCACTTCCATTTGATATTGAGAGTTCCACAGGACTAGTGCATTGATTCAAGGGATATGTATGGATTGTATTAGTTGTCCCTCTTCCACAAAATATTTGAAATCAGACTTGGTTTCTGGAACTGTCACAATTGGTGTGAGACAAGTAACTCTCCCAGAAAAGGGGTATCTCCATGTTGTTAGGGAATTATGTGGCAGGGTGAAAAGACTCCCAGATCCATAGTTTCCCCCATGTGCCCGGTACATTGTATAAATTTGTGAGGAAACCGAATTTTCCCGCAATGTGCAGAACTAGGTCATGACCAGAACAGCCTCACAGGAAACATGAGCAGGTGATGAGGTCAAAATACTCACACATATCGGAAGAGCGTTGAGTATGACTTGGTCCCAAATTTAAGGATACTTTTCTCTCAAAATTGGAGGAATTTTGGAGGTCATCTTCCCTCTTCCGGCGGAGACTAAATTCCCTGTTAGTGAACATCCAGCCCCTGATCACAAACAAGTGACCAGCTGGTAAAGACAATGAAAATCCATCCGCTGAGCAGGGTAGAGTTAGGGACTGTAAAGTAGACCCTTTAAGCCAATGACACTGGTAAATAAGCAGCACAACGACCCAGCACTTCGGAAACTTCAGGTTGAGAGTCATTGCCCCAACAGGAAGCCGAGCAATTCCTTAGGGATGTTTTACAGCACAATGTTTTCCCTCATAAGAAAATGCCACCCCGATGCACTTGTAGATCAGGGATGGAAGGTCGTGGATCAAATTGTAGTGCCAAAGGATAACATGGGGAAGTGATAGGCATAGTCTATGATAGTCCCATGGCAGACACTTAGGTGTGAGAAATACCCCATGCATAATTAGGAGTCATTTTTGGTGGCCTACACTCAGAAAAGATGTGTCTGAGTATTGTAAGACTTGTCACACTGCACCTGGTGGGCAAAGCCCCATCAGAAACTTCCTACGCTCCTTTTTCAACCACTACCAGCATTTGATGAGCCATTTAGTAGGGTGTAATAGATTGCGTAGGAACCACTTCCAAACCAATCAGGAATCAGTATTTAACTGACGCATCATTTTGCTTCCACAAGATTCCCCCGAGGCTATACCTTGAAGAAATAATAGGGCACAGAGTATAGTGAAGCTCTAACAAGTTTTTTCATTTCCACCCTGTAGGAGGCCTCCAAATCAATTCAGTCTGATCAAGGATCAAATTTCATGTCAGGTTTTTGTTCCAACAAGTTATGGACCATTTGGGAATTTCCCAGTACAGCTCTTCAGCATACCACCCAAGAACCCAGGGGGCCCTAGAAAGTTACCACCAAACTTGAAACAATGATCAAAACCTATTGTTTTTTGAATTTGGAGGATGTATGAGGGAGGTCATCTCCTGCTATTTGGCTACCAGGGGGCTGTACAGAGTCATTAGGATTTAGTCCATTTGAGTTTGGTGTTTGGTCCAAAGTTAGGGGGACCATTACACTACGAAAGAAAAGTGGTTGTTGTGAAAACCTGATGGTGAATTTGTTAGACCTATGTGTCTCAATTCAGGCACAGGCCCCAAAGAGCCACTGAAATTGCCAAACAAAATCTCAACAGAGTCAGGCAAAAATGAAACATGGTATGACAAAAGAATGCGAGAACCGAGTATTCAAAGCCAGGTGATAAAGTTTTTTGGTCACCTTTTTCCAATACAAGGGCATCCTTTGCAAGCCAAGTATTCTGGACCATCTGAGATTGAGAATAAGTGGGAGAACCTTTACTCTGTGATCAAAACACCAGGATACGTAAAAGTAGACAATTTGTCACATAAATCTGCTAAAGAGTATAGAAAGGATATGATGACATAAATCCTACATGTGTAATGGCATCTAGAGTTGATGTGTGTAACAAATGGTTACATCACGAGTTTTAAGAATCTGAACAAACAGCACTGTAAACACAGAAAATGATTATGGTTCAAATTGCAAAATTCTGACATACTTGCCATTTAGACAAGAATTAGGTCCTCTCCCAGAGAGTCCCAACAAGGTGAATTGAACAGAGTTAATTCATGAGTGTAAACATATTTCCTGAGGTACCCCGTGAGACACATGTCCAAACCCATGACATGGATTTTGGAGTTTCAGATGCCAACCAATTGCAGCATCTCAGTGAGACAAGTAGAAGTGTGGATGGAAATTCAGGTCCAGTCAAACTCCACGTTGATGCATATTGGGAACCATGTACCCAATACTTTATTTATGAATTGTATTTTGATGAATTTTTGTGGATGATAAATGAAGCCTCCACCTGACAATAATATAAACCTGCTGGATTTAACTCTACAAGAATACAAACAGGACATAAGACATATCAAAGGAAAAAAAATGTCTTGGCTTGATGCTTGTCTCAGAGCTGCCCTAAATTTGTTCAGAAATTTGATGTTAAACAATTTATGTATATAGACTGAAGGCAGCAAATGCAAGACCATTATAATAAAAATTGTAAAATTTGCAACTGTGTAAACCTGATTGGTAAAAATTAACCACAAAATGGTTAAAGTATAAGGCCATATTTTGGTGGAAAATTTTCATTTCATCAAATTTTCTTTTTAGGGGGAGGATGTTTTATGGCCTCATTTTTTCGATTAGGCCCCCCCCTTGTTTTGGAAGAAATATATTTTTCTCAATTTTATTTGAGAAGAGATTTCCACAGGACGGGTATCTTGTTTACTATAAACGAGAGAAAGGGGAATACCCTGTTGTTTTTTGCAAGTGCACCTGTTTCGATTGCACAATAGGGGACGTGGGGGATACCCTCCCCAAGAATGCTAAAATTAGTACTGAACTCAGCTTGTTTATGCTTTAAAAAAAAGATCAAAAACCTTGCAAGATCTGGGAATCCCCCACAATTTATATATATGAGTGATGTAATTTAGATTGTGAATCTGCTTTATGGGCAAGGTGTTTCATGTTTATGCATAAGATGATGTAACATGTCTATTTTAGACTGGGATTTTTGTGAAGTCAAGATACTAGGAGATTTGGTAAAGCTCGCGGTCAGCATTTCAATCACTATACAGTATGGATATCTAGTTTTATCTACAATAATTGGTAGATTTATGCTTCCCACACAGTGCCAGGATTTATTATATGTTCATTCCATGTGAGCAGATCTGTAAATATTCGACTGTCGTCTTTGAAGCCGAAAGTGCTGGAATCAAAATAGGATTCCAAATTGTGGACAGATAGAAATCGTGGTGATTAATCTTGGCTGTGATTTATTATCGTCGAGACTTAAGTTATCCTGTCGCTTGAACTGCTGGACAAGATTACCTTCAGGACGGAGAAGAATCCCTTTGGAATATATACCTGAAGGATTTTTGATATGAAAGACTTGTGCGCTGTCATTTGGAGTCCTTCGCTGTGAGGACATCTCAATCTTGACGCAACGCTTTCAACACAGAACACTAGTAAACCATAAGTATCTTAACTAATTGTGTATCTGTACTGTTGTTTTGGACATACAAATCGAACCAAATCAAGTAAAGATCATTAAACTTTTATTATATATAATTTAGATCACAATTGTGCACAGCTCATTATTGTGTTTGAAGGTATTTCGGACCTTAGACGTCTAACAGACGTCTAACAGAATTAACAGTCATTTGGAGAACACGTGTCAAAGGTAAAGTCTTTTATTTTTTATTTCTTTATTTGCATGGCACCATTGTAGTGTCCCTCTCTTCTTTCAACACCAAATATGTACAGATCGAACGTAAAAGGTATACACTTGATTTTTTTTAGGTTTGTCCTGATATATGTACCTACATATTACATAACATTTACAAGTATTTATCTCTCCATTTAACCAACTATTTGAATACTTTTTTGAGGAAAAATTTTTAAATTTTAAAGGTTTTTCAATGAAAAGGAAAGTAACCATTCTTAATATAGAGGATGTGGCTTTAAGAAAAGCTTACACACTATCATTCTGCAAATTGCAGGATTTTCCTCATAATACCTCCTATACATAATTTGCAGCAATCATACGAATTTAGTAGCCTTCCTTTACCCTATTAGCATATTGTTGATGGACAAAAATAGCAAATTTGCTTTTTTAAAATCAAATGCAAACAATCTCAAATTTCATTCAGGAATTTTTTCTATGAGCAAGAACAAACATAATTTGACCAATGAGCCTAATTAATGCGCTTAAATGGTCCTAATAAACATAATTATTTTAACCGAAAAATGTGCGCAAAACAACTAACATTTAAGAGTTTTGTTATTTTCTTGCTTTTTGTGAGAAGTTTACAAGCTATCAGTCTAAATTTTATGGTTTACCCTTCAAACCTTTACCAACACAACTAGGAGAGAGTGAGTTTGTATGAAATGTTACACGGACTAATTTGCCTATTGTTTGCAAAAAATGATCATGTTTTGAGATGTTTATTAAATTTTGCTTTTAGGAGTTTACAAGCTATCATCTGTAATTTTCACGTGTTCTTCTTCCAACATGTACAAACACAACTTTGTACCTAATGAGGTTGAACAATTTATTTGCAATGAACCTAATTTTAAATATTTTTTATCAAAATGTAGCCAAATGTATATAAGGCTGTTTAACATCATTTTCAGCATCATTGTCCCCCAACGATGCCATATTTTTAAAGGTTTGCCACTCTCCACAATCACCCAAGGCCCCTATTTTTTTTGAGAATTTTTGAAATTGACACCAAAATAACCCCTCTTTTTGAAAATTTTGACTTTATTTTTTAAATTAGCATATTTTTTATCCAAATAACACTATTTATGGGCCCAATTTGGCTGTCTCTCCACCCAAAGAACCTTTATTTTTCCAATGTTACTGAATGCCTCCGGTTTGAAATCGCTAGCCTTACAACCCCTAGGGATTTCAATGTTGGAGTACCTCCACCCCCCCCCCCCCCCCCGATTTTGCGATCTTAACATAACACTGTCATTAAAGTACAGCTCCGCCACGTAGCGCCACATGCCGCAATGTTTGCATTTCAAGCTCAAGTTTGGGCGTGCAAGCTGGTTCCTTGGTGGCCTTTACGCATTCTCATATTAGTCTTCTTTCCGAGCGCTGTGTGATAAATTGCTTTGTAAAAAAATACATAATTCTTTGATCAATATGAATCTAGCATATCTTGTTGATTTTTTCCGAAAATATTTTCGTTGTGGAGAAAAAAAATCGCGAATTTTTCAAAAATCCATATCTCAGCAACCACACATCTGATTCACAATCAACAAACACCCAGCTGTATCTTGTTCAATCATCACCTTCCAAAACTTACACTCTGAAGGCTTGTAACCGCAGCCACAACGCTCGGATTTACACATATCGTCAGTCCCGAGAGTCAACTTAAATGCTAAACTCATCAAAGTGGTGCCAATCGGCGTGATCTATGTTTTAACCATGCGTTTCCATGGGGCGTTGAAAGGTTCTACGAAAACTTGCTCATTTTTAAGATACTTATCAAGGTATCTCACAGGATAGCTACCAACCTACAATCTTATTTTCGATTCCGTTTAGAATGTTAGAGGGAAGATATGGCGCTGCAACAACATATTGAGTGGGAATGACATTGGGAATTATCATTATTTTGAATTACTTGATGATTTCTTTTCTGTTAGAATGTGTTGTTCTCTAACGTACCACTCACACCATCACACACGTTGCAGTGCAGTAGATCGGTCACCGATTACTTATAGGTAATTAATCTCCTCGTTTACTCAAACCAATAAGTTACGGCGTGATTTTTTTATTGGCTATTTCCCCGAGGCAGAAGGAACCCCTAAACCCCCTGTTGGGACAAGCATCCCCCCGACCAGGTTATACAAAGCGTCTTGTAATAGCAACTGCGATACTGAGAGAAAAGCAAAGGGCCCAGCTACTGTATCTGCTTGGCCAAAAGAGCCGCACCAGAAGGGAGAGGAGAATATCCAATATCAACTTAACCCACTCAAGAGAGCCGCAAGGCCCTGGAACACCATCAACAAGCTCGCCGGCCTTAGCTGTCCAGCTAAGCATTGTCCTGTCTCTTCTGCAAAATCCATCGCGTCAGTACTTGTCAACAATGGAAAGTGGCAAGACCACACTCCACAGGCGGGGGCCCACTCTCGTGCGGTTAATGCAGAGATTAAACAGCTTCTACAAACCGCTCCACGGTCAAGCCCCATGTCCCCACCTTCATCTACGATGAGATCACCGAGCAATTAAAGTTCTCAAGGATGGGAAAGCTCCTGGCGATGACAACATCCATACAGCATTCTTGAAGACTATGGCACCCGAAGCTTGCGATTGCTCCAACTCTTCCTTTCTACTTGCCATTGGAACATCAACTATTCACTCCAGATGGAAGACTTCAAAGTCTTGCAATCCTGAAGCCCAAAAATCCACAATGAACCCCAGATTTACAGACCCATCTCGCTACTATCCACATCTATAAGCTGCTTGAGCGCCTGATACTCGGCAGATCTGATACGTCGAGGCAATTTTTTACCCCCACCCAAGCTTGATTCTAAGAGGGTAAATCAACAACTGATCATATAGCAAGACTAAGTTAACGACACGAGACAGCCTTCCAGAAGAACAAAAAAAGCAAGAAAAAGTTTGGAGCAGCCTCATTGACCTAACTGCTGCGTACGATACAGTCTGGCAACGAGGTCTCTACCTCGGGCTACTCAAATCTCCCTGGTGTCAAGCTTGTCAAAGTCATTTGCTGCTACAGCCCAAGACAGATCTTTCGTCTGGAGAAATCAAGTGGGCAACGCAGTAGTAAAGCGCAAAAACTTCGGGAGGTGTCCCCACAAGGTTCTGTCCTTGGAACCCAGTCGGTTCAACATCTACGTCCTTCTCAAGATATGCCAAAGGGAGATTGGTTCGCAGTACTCCGCGGACGACACGGCACTTGGACTAGCTGCTGATTCCTTTGAGGCATTAGGTAAACAGTGTTGCAGAAAAGACAATCACTGAAGCCCAATTTTTCACCGATGGCCACTTGAAAACCAGCAAAACCCAAGACCGTTCAGCTCTGTTTAAACTTGCAAATCGATGCGCAAAAAGAGAACTACACATCAACTCTAGATGGAGAAAAACTGTAAAAGACAACACCGAAGTACCTAGCGCGTCCCAATGGACCGCAGCCTTACTATCAATCAACACACCAAGGCAGCCGCTGCCAAGACGCAGTCTAGTGCCAATCTCCTCCTCAGAAGGCTCGAGGCCGGATGGGGTGCATCCTTTGACACCTGACATTACATCAACTGTTGCCTTGGCATTTACTCCACTGCTTAATACGCTGCACCAGTAGGGGAGTCACAGCTACATTACCAAGATTGATGTCGTTGGAATGATTCAATGAGGACTGTTAGTGGTTGCTTTTGGCGACGCCGGTAGAATACCTTCCAATTCTGTCTGGCATAGCGCTGCAAAACTTAGGAGGAACCTTCAGACGATCAAGATCCGACAAGAAATGTGATGAACATGGTAGTCTAATCCCCCACCAACACCCTTAGAGGACCAGAGATTCCACGGAATCACTTGCTACCCAATCCATGACCAACTGCAGTCACAGTAATCCCATCGATCATCTTGGGATCAATGAAAGATGGTCATGAGCAATGGTCATCCTCTAATTTGAACCTAAAGCAGTTTGTGACAGCCCATCTAGCAAGCCAAAGGACTGTGACCTTGATAAGAAAGAATGGGTCAACCTCAAACAGACTCAGAAAACTGGCATGGTCGTACAAAGAACTTCCTTCACAAGATCGGGAGTAGAACCTCACCAAATGCGATTGTGGAGAGCCACCAACTCATTAGCAACATAGAGATGCTGTGAGGTTTACAAGTTCCCAAGAGGAATTTTCCCAGGGGCGATCAACCTGGATGATGACAACAATATCAGCTGGTTAAGACGGATCTTTCACTGTGATTTTGGAGTTGCACGAACGAACGAACGCTTAAAATTATTAAAACAATTATTACAACCATAATCTTGATTTGTCAAATGTCAGGAGTCATAAAAAGTGGCAAAACATTCATTTACAATGCATCATAAATCGTAATGAAGTTATTCGCTTATTGCGATGAGATGAAGTCAGGACACGAGGTGAAGTAGGGAGGGATAAGGCTGATGGCTATGTCATGGAGGGGTATGGACACCAAAAAATCTGGTGCTTTGCTACACCTGGAGGAGGCTATCAATTGGGTAACCCACGTGTTGAAATTATGATTTAGCTGTGTTGTTCAATTGGCCCTTGGTGTGCATGGCTATTACATTTTATAGTTCACAGTACTCATACTGCTGATGGTTTGCTGGTGGCCCCCCCACCTTTCAAATAAAATATCAAACACTTTTATAAAAATCTATTATATATTAGAATCACAAAGGTCCCCCACCCATCAGTACACACCCATGCTTTCTTTGTTGAGCCCTGTGAGCAAAATGTGGGCAAGCACAATAATTAAAAAGAGCTGACAGTCAGTTGCTATGGCTGCTATTATCTACAAAATCCTTGGAATTGATGCGTATACCTCCTTTACTTGTGCTATAAATACCAAAGAACTATATATTGAAAATATCCATGTGTGTATTATCTATCCATAGTAATTCTGCCGTGTCTCAAGCAGATCGTCCAATACACGAGCATACCCAGCTGGGATGCGGAGCAGTGCTCTAACACCCGGGGGGGGGGGGGGAATTAGCACATTCTGTTATATACAATCGAATCAACCGATTTTCACTTGTCGGGGGTGCTTTCAATTTATGACCTTTAAAGATGGCATCTGACCCGGGCATCTGCTTGCCATGATCTTACCAGGCTAATAATATAGCTACTTAACTTTTTGAAGCTGTACACTAATTAACCAAAAATGGGACACACCCAAATTCCAATCATACGCATTGTGCACAACCATTGAACTACTACAGTTAAATATTACTAAAGAAACACCAAGGTTGGAAGGAAATTTATTAAAATGCATCACATTTTTGTCCAAGCTGCTTGTATTCACATGCCCAACCCAGCAAACACATAAGGGCAGCAGTTATCATTTCCAGAAAACAAAATACCTTTTTGAGACTGAACCAAGTTCCACTGCTCACAATGCTCCACCCAAAATGAGTGAACTACAATACACTTATATTGCCAATATGGTTACTTGGACTGTGGTATTTATTTTGGCATTCCTAGCTAAGGCATTAAGTTTGATGGAGCCTGCATGATTGTTGCAACCTGCAGTTTGGTAATATAACTGTGATTGCCTGCAACTTGGGGTTTTCACACCGGTTCACAATTATTATTCTCCTCATCGCACAGTGGTGCTACCTACTCAATGCGCGTATATTGTAGGTTTATTTCATATCTGCAGTGATACTACAATAATCTGCAATAATATTCACAAAATGATATAGGCAGCAACAATACATTAGAACCTCGCTTATGGTGTTGCAGGTATCTAACCATTTGCAGCAGAAAGCAAACAAAAGTTGGAAAATCCAGTTGCCTAATCTTTTTGACATTTTTCAGTACGGTTGAATTTGTTACGGAAATCCCCTCTACCACCACCCCACTCCCCGTCCCAACAACCCCAGCCCCCCATCTCCCATTAAAACCCAACCCCCCCCCCCCCCCTCCCCTTTTCCCACACCCATCTTCCCAACAACCCATCTTCCCCCTTTCCCAACACCCATCTTCCCCCTTCCCACACCCCACTTTCCCCCTCCCAACACTCCATCTTCCCCCTTCCCAACCTCCATCTTCCTCCTTCCCAACACCCCATCTTTCAATGGTGGCCCAATCTTCCCATATCCAATCTTTCCCCTTCTCAATCCCCATCTTCCCCTTCCCAATTCCCATCTCCCCTCTCGCATCTTCCCCCCTTCTCAAATCGCCATCTTCCTCTTCTCAATCCCCATTTTTCCTTCACAACCCATCGTCCCCTTCACAACCCTAACTGCTCCCCCTTCCCAAACCATCTTCCCCTTCCCAACCCATCTTCTTCCCCTTCCCAACCCTCTTTCCTCCCCCTTCCCAACCCATCTTCTCTTCCCACCCCCATCTTCCTCCTACCAACCCCATACTTCCGCCCCTTTCCAACCCCCATCTTTCCCTACCCAACTATCTTTCCCCTTCCTACCCTCTAGGTGTAACGATGCTATTGGTAATCTATCTGCAGATAGCTGACCAAGCAAGGATCCTAAATAAATTGGTATATGCTGGGGATATGCTACTCAATCAAGAGTGGAGGCTAAGAAATTGTCAGTCATTACATGGCACTGTTTTTTTTTACATCCATTGCTATTATAATCATCCCTTCCCTGGTCCACTAAATCATACTGCATGAAAAGTGCAACTTATCGAAATTTCCTCTGTGAGGGCTATACCCATAAAAAAAAACCGCAAAAAATTGGTCATGGGCTTTTGTAATGCGTATCAAGCCTCTTATCAGATCTATTTTTCTCAACAGACAGTGGATGGAGAGAAATTGATATATAAGTTCTTTCAGTTTATTGCACTAAATAGCTGCCCTATGGTGTTAGTCATTCTGCATGTTCCCCTCCAACATGCACGACAGTTCATTGATTAGGCATTTCTACTACAGATTCTCTGCTCAAGCAAACTAGTTTTTGGTAGATGGTGTGGTCGTTGGAAACCAGCAGCAATTATTGATTAGAACGGTTAGTAGCCTGTGGGTGACATCAATAGTGTACTTTTGAGTAACAGAATGGTGAGAAACACAAAGCATCGCGTGAGGTGTTTTTAATATTGGATATCAATAATTTTTACTCCAATTTTAGCTGGTTGTCCTCATAAATTTTCCTATTTTAATCAATTTTCAATGACGAAGCACGTTTAATTACTTAATTTACATATATAGTGGTTTTATCGAAATATGTCTCAGGCACTAATTAATGTGTATAACATAACAAAGGGCTGCTGTTGAGCTAGCCCAGACTCAATGGGTGGCTGCCAATTCACATTTGGGGGGGACATGTAATAGTGGAATATTTTCCACAAAATATTACACCATAAAATTCTTACTACTAAAATGGTCTATCTTATGCCACTTCCATTGTACCCAGGGCAGTTTTAAGGCTTGGATGGCCCCCACATTTGCCAGTACTGTAAGCAAAAAGAGGAACATTTACAGACCATGACTGATAGTAGAGGTGGGCATCAGTTGGTGTAACCCGCAGGGGTAGTAGGTGCTTTGTGGCAAGGGGGCTTGTGCTCCCTGCTCAGAACCCTTGCGCCCCCCCTCCACTAACACCGCCCCTATGAAACTGACCTTTTGTACTGTGTCTATGGAGGAGGACCTCAGAAAATGCCTCATCACCCCCGTCTGGGTCTGCCCTGGCCCCCCCCCCCATTGGCAAATGTCTGGTTACACCACCACTGGGTTGACACTTCATTTGCATTTGATATTATCCACTGAGTACTTCTACACTTGTTCTGCCTGTTAACTTGAGATATTAGTATAGATACAAACACCCAAACCAATAAAATAGGAGAAAAAAACTTCAGACAGGAAACTAACATTTTATCAACAATTGAGAGATAATAGTTTTATTTATGGTAAATATTAATTACAATATACATATTATTTCAGAAAATAATAGTAACATCTTTTATACTTAAAAACATAATTTAGTAGTTCGGTCTGCATTAACCCCTTTAGATTGGTAAAATTAAAAATATCTTAGTATTCTGGAGGGGGAAAGGACTAAAAATCACATATTTTGCTTGGCCACATAAAGTGCTCCAGAAATTCTTGTGACTTTACATGGCTCGGTGTATAGGTGTATGCAAAGTATTAACTACTATTCATGGAAAGAAAGAAAACAAATAAAGCCCATGTATGTTTTTTTATGCACACATGGTAAATGCAGAAGCGATAGACGATAACATACACTAACGCTGCACTCAAAACAATCCTCTCCGTTCAGATCCAAAAATGAATATGTTGCCAATTAATATTTCCATGCCTTCTTTTTCTGGCATGGCTGTTAAATATGCTTTTGCTGCACAAATGAAGAAAATTCAGGTAGTATTATTTTATTTTCATTTTTGATTCCTGATAAAATTATTACACCGTGGTGGCGCCATTTTCACTTATTCTATCTTTTTCAGCTGTTCTAGTGAGGTGGTATGGTGTTTATCCCATATCCTCCATCGATCATTGATCAATCAATCGCCCCAACCATCAATCAACCAATTGATCAGTCACAATCATGCAAACAATGTAAGGGACATCGCTGGATAGGGTACGAGAAGGAGGACCTCTATTCACATACAATTTTGAGGTTGGTTTGACAACTACTTATCATGTAGAAGGTGTTTTTTTTTTCTATACCCAAAATACACTTGTATCAAGAAAAAATGATGACAGTATGAGAAACTTCAGGGGCATGCTCTCTGGAAAAGCAAGCTTGAGAGCGATGCTCTCCATTTCAAGACCATATTACTCATATGAGAAACAGGATATGTTGCATGGCTGCCCTTTGTCATGGAGCTGTAGATAGACCTTTTGTCCTTCATAAGCTCAAAGAGGCTCATGAGGCAGCCTTTATAACAATACACAATACTATAAGCTTATGCTTGCAAGATTTGGATTAGTAACGTCTTCACACATGCAAGCAGACTCTGGAAAATACAACACAATGGCCCATGACCGCGCTAGGTAAATCATGAGCAAGTTAACTCAAAGAGGTTCTATATAGATAGAGGCAAAAACGTTACGTAATCTTTAGAAATTCACCGCCTCGCATGTTTTGCCGACCACAAGAAAACCTAGAGTACCAACAATAGAAAGCAATGGCTGCCTCCGCTTCTTCCACATGCTGTGGGTGCCGCTTTGCATATACACTAATCGGTAGTGATACAAATTAATGTATGTGTTAGAGGTGGCCAGGTGTGTACCTGGATCATTGTGCTCAGATACTCTTTTTTCTCATAATGCAATGCGCGCTTAGGTGAAAAGATGTATTCATTGAGGCGGTTTATTTAAATCAAGACGACTGATGTGTCATTTCATTCGTTGTGTGGCCATGGGGTAGGACAAAATTTAACCACCCAATAGCACCCAACATCCAACAACTGATATTTTGGCGGATTGTATCGAATTGACATTATGTGTGTATACAAGCACCCAAATTGATAATTATTCCGTGCAATATTCAAAATGTCAGCGCCCAGCACGGACGACTGGTTTTGAATGCGTTTCACCCCCTTGAGTTAACTACACTATGAGCTAATACAATTACAATTCCCATGGCGCAGTTCAATAGCTTTCATTCACCATTGTATGAGCAAATACATTGTATGATTTATGATACCAGAACGTGCATGGTCAGCTTTTGTTAACATAATGCTCATCTAAGGCTACTGAACAGAGCCCTTGGTAGATTAGCATGCCTTGCCACATAGTGATGTGGTATGGTTTGTATGTAAAAAGTTTGTTGTTTTTGGCAATTCCATTTAGTGTTCTGGCCCCCCAGCAAACAAAAATACACAAATGAGTTCTTTCCACCCCAAGAACCAGAACGCCAATCACATATATGTTGCTAAATAATATAGCGCATATCCTTGCAACACGGCATTGTGGTTCTTAGGGGGGAAAGAGTTCAAATATGGAAATTTTAATTACCCATTGAAGCCTGTATTATAACTTTACATAAAAACCGACTTTTGGGGAATTTATGTAAAGTGGGCTTTTTTTGAAAACCAGCAAAAGGTAAACTTTGAGCATGTCGCTTTATTATGCAAAACGTTTCAAGTTCATCCGTTCTCATGAAAACTATAGAGGGCATCCTTCATTCCTTATCCGGCGATGTCCTTTACATAATGCCCAAAACAAAAATTTGTATTAAGGTGCTAAAACAAAACAATACAGGGTGTCCCAAAAAAAGTGGTGCAAGCAGATAAACCCCGATTTATCAAAACCTACTGAAGCTGCAAATTTCATTCTCATGGTGAATATTAATTATAATCTTTTGTATAAATTGTGCAAATCCCATGACAATCCGCCTACTCAAGTACAGAGATATGAACGATTATTAAAGGCCATCTGTTTTTCACCCATTCCAATGGGATTTACACAGTTAACATAATTTGTCCGTTCTGCTGCCGGGTGAGCGATTTCCAACACATTGAATGTACTGCTGTATTCATGGCATTTAAATATTAACAACTAAGGAAATAAAAAATGCAAAGGATATTAGTTTTTTAGATTTATAAAGTGGCAAATAGGCATAAGGAATAATAAAGGCGCAACGATTGAGCCTACAGTCTCATTCTAAACAATTATGATCAGCACAGTTCAAAACTTTGCCTATGTCTATTTTGTTATCTCTACCTGTGCAGTTTTTGTGATAAATATCTAAGCTTGTAAACTAAGTGGCACATGTGTTTAAATGTCATACATGTAATCACATTATTTTTACAAGAAAAGAAATTAAAATAGCTTAGTGACATGAAAGTTATTTTTTCGGCAGTAACCTGTTTGCCTGGCATCTTTTGTGAAGACCCAAATGTGTAATGACACAACAGAACGATTTTGTGGAAGTTTCATTTTTATGAAGGTTTTATAAATACCACACTAGAGAAACGTACAAGTCATTCTCATTGAACTTAAGCTAAGCCGATCACACATGTATTTATAATTCTTCTACTTCTAAATTGACTTGAAACAGCCACCCAAATTTCATTTCCGCAAACATCCATTGCTTCTTAAAATCTGTTAGCATGTACATGCTTTACTCCCGACAATTAATATTTCAACAGGTAACCTTTAGAATGGGTATTGTCAGCTTAAACGTTCTCATTATTGGATATCATGTAAGATATTTGTCTCAGAGTACCGCACTGCATTAATTTAGTAGCATATCACCATCAGGTTCTTAGGTTATAATTTAGTCAATGCACACGATTGAGCAACAAATCTATCTGATGTAACAAAAATCACTACCTGTGTAAATCCCATTGGAATGGATGAACAACGATAGGGTTTTTAATAATCGTTTATATCTCTGGCTGAATGGGCGGTATTGTCATGGGATTTGCACAGTTTATACAAAAGAGTAACTTTAATACCTCCATGAAATTAAATTCACCACATCAGCAGTTTTGGAGACATCGGGAGTTATCTGCTGCACCCCTTTTTTGGGACACCCTGTATAATAACAAAGAAAGATTCCACTCCTGATAAGCAATCTGGAATAGATGGAATTAAGAAGTTTGTTCTTTGAAAAATGAATTTGTTTATAGATGCAGCATTTGATGTCATCTGGAATAATGTTCCAAAGTAGGACTTGGACACAAGAAGAAGACTGGTAAGCTGAAAGATACTCCATGGGTTCTGGGTCAACAAGCCGTGGCATGAGGTGAGCAACGCAGACATCGGCGAACTGGTTGCAGCTGAAAAGAATGTCAGATATGTAGCTTGGGGTTTGATGTGAGTTCTGGTTTGTAAAACCAGAACTAGAAGTGAATGGGTATCTTACTACAGAATGGAAGAATGGACCTTTCAACTACAGAAAGGTCCATCAACTAACCAAGAAATGTCAATGAATGACTACAACCTTTCCCTTGGATGCTGAGGAATGAAAAAATTCATTATTTTAACCAGGCATCGAACCCATGTCTCCCGTTTACATATCACGGTGCTTGTTGTCAACTTGTCAGACGGAGATGCAATGGTAAGGATGAGACTAATATTATCGAAAAGCCTAAGTTAAATTCCTGACAATCATGATGGGGAAACAATTCTTATGAATTACTACTTGAGATGGCTGAACACTGAGCCTTCTCAAACCACCTGTCGCCTGCTTTTGTTATCATCACCTGGTAAAAATTGCATAGGAGCCAAAATAAAGAGGGAGTATAACATGATAATAAATTTGCTATTTTGCATAAAATTATGGCAAATTGCTCACTAAATATGCAAGAAATGACACTAGTGACATATGTGCATGTCAACCCAAAAGCTATAAGCTTAAACGCAGTAGAGGTCTATCCTAATATAAAACTGCTGTGAACCTTGTATTTTAATTGTTTTTACATAAATTATGCCAATGCAAATTCCTCATGAACTATGCAATAAATGTACCATTGACATATATGCATGTAAATCTTAGCTTTCATATGGTTGAGGTCCCATCATCTAAAAAAAAAAACCCTACCGTGAATTCCTATTTTATTGTATTAACAATGCAAATTACGTTGAAATATTTGCCCAAAAATCTAATGTTAAGAATCTCTTCATCTTCCGATCATCCAAGTTTCGTCACTATAGCCCGTATAAAATGGTGAAACAGTGACAACTCAAAAAATGGCTTAGTATGTATGTCACATCTCCCTACTGACCGGCTTATGAGCTACAACAACAAATTTCATTCCCACCCTTAATTATGACAGCATAACAATTTTGAAGAAAATGCTGATTCTTTTACTTTGCATTAAGTCACTTTTGTCTCCATAAATAAAGAGCAGAGGTAGCTTTAGCCTGGGTTGTGCATGCAAGTCCCAGATGACTTACAAAGCACACAGGCAAAATTATGCCTTAGCACACATTTAATGCAATCCATGAAGATATTGATTGGAAAGTGTAACCTTGGTAACCATGACAACATTGCAATTATTGCAAAGACCACTGCATAATTATAGGTTTGATAGGAATCCATGGAATCATGAAAATCTTGTCTCATGGGTAGATTTAAAGGTTGACTCAGAAAATTTCCCAGATGGTGCCCTCAATTTTCTAAAAATTGTGTTTTTTTTTAACTGTCCACTAATCACTTGTGTGAAATAGCCAAGTTAAAATTGATGTCATTCATATAGAAAATCACAACTCTCTAATAAAATTTCTGATCCGAAAGTTTTGTTATACACACTATCCTATAGCGCTTTATACTATACATAAATGTTTACTACATCAAAACAAAAAACCTGATGTACCTTAAACTTTGAAATTAAAGGCTGACTCAGATTTTCCGACGAGGGCGCACTCAATTTTCAAACAAATTGCGTTTTTTGCATATACATAATGCTTGTCCATATACTAATCATTGTGTGAAATAACTAGGCTCAAATTGAAGTCCTTCATATAGTAAATCAAAACTTTGTTGAAAAATTCCAGATCCGGAATTTTTGTTATATACGGTATCCTTTAGCACTGTTATACTGTGCATAAATGCTTACTGCATGTAAACGAAAAATCTGATTCATCTCTAACTTTGGAATTAAGCAGTTTAGATGACTATCTTTAGTTCTAGATGACTATTTTTAATTTCTACCCAAAAAAGTATATTTCCAAATCTCTGAGTCAGCCTTTAAAGTAATAAAAGCACAATTTTTGAAGAGTGCCACCAATTTTCAAAATTTGACATTTTTGCACCATACCTGCAAATGACAATGCTCGAAAGTGTATAATTGTCTCAAAAGAAGTGATTTTGTTATTAGAATCGGCATATCTGATTGAAATTTAACCATGCAGCTGGAAACCCCAAATTTCTGCCATTCATTGAGAAATAGTGCCACTTCACTAAAATGACCTCTAACTTGACTTGCCTGAATCAATTGAACAACTAATGGATGAACGTAGACACATACATGGCGCTATTTCCTGGCTATTCCATATTGGAAGGACATTACCCAGTATCCACGGAAGTATTATCGGGATCCAATATTTAAATTCCTAATTACAAAATTCCTTTTTGGCGATACATAGACAAATTCAAGCTTTACCATTCAACAGGGATATAGTTTAACTAGCCAGCGCAAAGTACCATGCCAACTGCAAAAAATCTCATTTTTTGGAAAATTGGGGGTGCTTTTCAAAAAATGTGCTTTTATTGCTCTAAGTACAGTATTCTCACATGCATACCCTCAAAAAGAATTGCCACACAGTGAGTTTAGAATGTTTTCTAAGATAGGTAGATGATGTTATGGTCAGATGGATGTAGAAGGCAAGATAAAGTTGGTGTGCTACTAAAGAGCTCATTCCACAACCTCAAATATGAATAACCTTAGTGTAATAGTTGGGGAAAGGTAAAGATGAGTTGACATGTGACGTCAACGCCGGTCAACGAACAAAGCACTGCCCGGCAGTATGCGTGAGCATCTGCAGGGCTTGTGCTTTTAAAATTTGTGCTCAATCAGGCGTGATAAGGTTATTGAATGCTGTAACTGTATGGGCATATTCTTCGTACCTCTAACATGTCAGTAGACCAGGCGCTAACTTGTGTTTGTAAACATTGATGTCACCTCATCTATAGCAGTTCATTTTCTTGCTTTTAATATAAGGTCAGGTTTCCTTTGAGGGCCTGCTACTGGTAGCCTGGTAACCAGTACTACCTGTTCCAGGGCCGAGTTGACGGCGGCTAAACCGTCACC